>PVKE010001397.1:0-101432 GCA_004027555.1 Craseonycteris thonglongyai
AGACAACGGGGCAAATGACATGCATGCAATTGAAGGCCACACTGCCCTTGTGTCCACAGTGTGAGGCAGGAAATAAAGGCATGGAGCCTGATCACTGTCCCCCACCTGTCCTTCCAGACCTCTGCCCCCCAACCTCCTCCTGACTTTACCAATGAGCCCCAGAAAATACTGTAACAGTGAGTACTGGGTTAAGGACCCGAGTATCTATAAACACAAAGAGGTAGTCAAAATGAGGAAACAAACAAACAAACAAAAATGTCCCAAATAAAAGAACAGCAGAAAAACCCAAAAAAATAATTATATGAGATGGAGACAAACAACCTCTCAGAGACAGAGTTGAAAACAATGGTTATAAGGATGCTCAAAGAACTTGGTGAAAACTTCAACAAAGAGATAGCATGCATAAAGGAGCACATAGTCACCATAAAAAAGAACCAGTTTCTGCCCTGTGCAACCCCTGCCCACCTGTGTGGAATGAAACCATGTTGAAAACTGGTGATGTACAGCTATGGAGACTGCTCTGGGCCTTCCCCCCTTCTCTCTGTCTCTCTCTGTCTCTGTCTCTGTCAAAAACAATAAAATAAATCTTTGCTTTGACCCTGGTACTATCAACTTTCTGTGTTCAACCCCCTCTCCACTTTTTTCATGTTATAAAGAGTACCACTAAAAAATAAGAGACTAGAGAGATTTAAAATTGCAAAGGCCCCTAGAAGTGTTCTGAACAACCATCTCTCAAACGCCTAAGAGATACATGGTCAGGAGCAAGTTTGAAGTTGCACGTAGAATTGATATTGGGAAGATGTAATTTATACACAGATACCATGACTTTTTTGACTCACAACATCCAATGAATGACTTAACTGTGATGCCTCAATATGTTGGATCTACAGCTTCTGGTATTACCCTTCTTTAATGAATTTTAGTATTCCCTTTTGCTTTGCTCCCAAACCAAACTCCATAGCAGGTGCTTCTGATTAGAGCCTAGCTTCATGCATGCATCCCAGCTTCAAAGGTCTGAGCAAGCAGGTGTCTGCTGTCTATGGTGCAGAAAAAGGTCAAACATTCACAGTGTTTGTCAAGGTCCCCATTACAAAACAGCTCTCTAAATTGAACGCATCATTCCAGATGGCTAATGACCAATGCAGTATACAACACAATTAGTCAACTTCATCTGCACAGAGTGCATAATTATATTAAAGCCCATATGAGAATTATATGGACATTTTTTTAGATCCACATCAAAAGGTTGGTTCATAATTAAGCTTGCAGTTAATTATAATCCTAAAACTTTTTCACATATTACTGCTATTTAGCCATCTGTTCTCTATTTTATATTTATACAATTGTGTTTCTATTTTTTTAACCCAAATTCAGAACTTACAGTTAGCCCTGCTAAGTTTTACTTTGTTAGTTTTGGCCCATCTTTCCAAATATTTGCATTTTTTTGAATACTGTTTCTGTCATTTAATATAGTGACTATCACTTCACAGTTTTATGCTTTTTGCTTTCATCCAAATATTTGATAAAAGTAATGAAATATTTTCATCTAGGGTAGCATCTAACCATTAATTAATGTTATACCATACATATTGCCCAAACTTAATTTATCTAGCGTTATAATAAACACATGTTTATTTTTTTAGTTTGCATGATGATGATGATGATGATGAATAGATGCAAGGAATTTAAATAAAAATATGTCTATAGTGGGAGCATTTTATAGTCAGGAAGTGGGATGGGATGAAGAATCAAGGATAACACGTTCTACAATGTATAGACAACATTCTTCTCAAAAAAATTAAATTATAAAAATGCAGGTAATTATCACTTGTATAAGTATGTTAAAGACCGGTCTTAATATGTATCCCTGAGTCTCAGAATATAAAAGAATAGGGGCCAGCAAACATTTTCTCTGAAGAATTAGGTAATAAATATTTTAGATTTCACAAGCCGTATGACCTCTATTGCAACTATGTAACTCTGCCCTTGTAGCACAAAAGAAACCATAGATAATACATAAATAAATGGGAATTACTGTGTTTCAATAAAACTTTATTTATAAAAACATGTGGCCAGATTTGGCCCACAGGCTATATAGTTTGTCCATCTATGTTTAGAAGATGATTTTTCCAAAGACAGCATGTGGACATGTGGATTTGCATGTGGATGATATTACAATCTTTCCAAACATAAGATATATTCAATATTTTAGAAATTTAGTGCACTGAGTACTGAAGAGCAATACCTATCTGTCCTGTTCTCTTTTGATCTTCAGTGCTTTATGTTCTAGTACTTCGTAGTTGTTCTATAATTTTTCTGAGGTTATGAATAAAAAAGTTTAAGGGTTCTTTCCTATCTCAGATACATTATTTTGATGATTGATTAATCACTACACATGTAGGCAGGAATGTGCTGTTTAAAATAGTCAGCATTCATAGGTATGGTGGATGCCTAGATTCTCCTTCAAGAATGAAGGAATTATTATACCAAATGCTGGGTGTCGTTCCACATTTGAAAACAGATGAAAACCCCTTGGGGATCACTTAAGTTTAAGAGAACCATTTCCTTAAAAGCTGTCTGTTTTTTCCAGGGTGCTCAGTGTCCATCATGGGGTCTAAGGCCCAGCCCTTTCCTCTAATTCAGTCCAACCATGAAGGTCATTTCAGCTTCATAGTTCCCGGACATTGCCTTCATTGAGACTGTATTCTCTTTCTCTCTCTCTCTCTCTCTCTCTCTCTCTCTCTCTCTCTCTCTCTCTCTCTCTCTCTCTTTTAAAGATTTATTTTTGTTTTTTGGCAGAGAGAGACAGACAGAGACAGAGATAAGGGGGAAGGCCCAGAACAGTCTCCACAGTTGACAACACTAGTTTTCCATGTAGTTTCGCTCCACAGAGCACAGGGCTGCGCAGGGCAGAAACTGCGCCAGGATCCTCTTGCATAGGCCCTGGCAAGAACTGAATTGGGGGCACACCCCAGTTCAGCATATGGGTCCACCTGGGCCAGGGCTGGGATTTGATCCTCTGGCCACAGGGCTGCAAAGTGAGCACTCAACCCACTGAGCCATTCCAGCTTCCCCTAGTCTCTCTCTCTTTTCAGTCCATTTTTCCCTGCCCTAAGGGTGGATCCCAAAGTACTCCCTAATAAATCTCCTGTATGCTGCTCTCTATCACAGAATTTGCTCTACAGTGAAAGCAACCTCAAACAATAAGGATAATATTTTAACTCTAATTATGACAATGATAGTCATGTTAATGATGGCCATTGAAGTTTTACCTGCTTTCAACTGATCTTATACCTGGGCAAACCTTATGAAGAATGATTTTGAATGCTGGTTCTCTTATTTGAAGAAGACTCCGTTTGCCTTTATAAATCAATAAGGCTCATCTATTATCACGATGAGACAAATGAAAACAAAACTGATGTTTTCTAACAAATAGAATTGCCCAAAAGATGGTGAGGAAAACCCATTAACAGTTGTTGCATAAGGTGATCTTGGAAGGGGATAATGACAGTGCAATGAAAGGATATGTTATTTTTTTCCAAATTACTGTCTCCCAAATGATTTAAAAATTGTAAATAAAATTACTGTGGTTATAGTCAAAATCAGGAGAGAGGATAAAAAGGAGAGACTTAGAGAATGAAAAAGAAGCATCTTTTATTTAGCACCTTCTATCGCTACTGATCCTATAAAGCATTTTATATCTGTGTCACTAACTTTCCATGAGGTGAATTTTGTTGACTGCCATTTAATAATAAAACAACTGAGGTTCTGGGAAGTTAAATAGTTTATTTAGGGATGGATTCACGCTATTCAATAATGGACTGAAACTCCAATTCATTTTGACTCTAAACTTTTTCCTCTTTTTACACTGCATTTAAAACATACAAAAAGCATGCAGGTAGACCTAAAAATAACCAGAACAGTAGCTTCTATACTTGGTTGTAATTGCAGCACAGTAATATGGATGCTTGATCCATGTTTCCTTCAGAATAAAAAGTCTGATAAACAGATTTCTAAATCTGTATTTGGAGTCTGCACTAGTGATAAAGCATTATACACAGTTGGACTGGGTTAGTGGTGAATATTCTGAACTTTGTCCAAGAAAGATTTGCATTCATCCAACTTACATCATTTACATTTTGGAACCAAAATAGCTCCCATGCGGTAGTGTTTCTAGAAAATTAGCAAAATACATACTTTAACAATTAGACATTTGTAAACTGCAGGTGTTTTGCATTTTCAAAGATACTTCCCTAAAGGTTGCTATAGTCAAACAAATACTGTAATTACAACATGAAAATATGAATAGAATGTGGGTTGAAAAAAACAGCAGGTTGGGAAAGCCATTGGTAATGAGCAAATGCCAAATGTATGTGACCAAATATGAAATTGGAAGGTTTCACTTAGGCACTAGAAACGATCAAGATTGATTCCAAAGATAGGTTACAAAAACAAATCAAAAACTGTTACATGTGTTAAAAATCTCATATACATTAAGACAGTTAAAGAGTAGGGAGGTTGGTAAAGAGGTTTTCTTTAGAGAGAGTTACATTTTTGAGTTTCACTCTCTAAATTTGTAATATTGGAAGGAATTCCCTCCCTTATGTCAGGACGAAGAAGAAGGCTTTTCATGGTACCACTCAGAGAGCTTCCTGGATCTTCTGAAGTGAGTTACATCACTACCTGATGCCTGCCAAGAACATCTAGGGAGAGAAAGCCAGCCAGTCTCCTGGTGGCAGCATGAGGAATGTGCTTGCTTTCTTGTGATTGGGCTGTGCTTTCAGAGTTTGTACAGGTGAAGAATAGCTGTGTTTCCTGAGGAACTGAGGCAGTGCATAACTATAGGCCTTCTTAGAGCCGGTGCAATAGGATCACTTAGAGGGAAACTGAAGGCAGTGAATGAGTTCTGAGGAGTTGAGGATCACGTGGATAAAACAGTCAAAAAGCCTGCAGGTGTGATTACCAGTAATAGGAGTCTTTGTAGAACCTACAAAAGCATCCCATGAAAGAAAAGTCTGTTTTAAATATTCTTCATGCTGTGCTCCAATCCTGGGCCAGAATGAGTCTGAAGTATCAGTTAGGAGTGGGGGGAGGGGGTATGTACAAAAAAGGGAGAAGGAGCTATTTGCAGTCCTCATTCCACTTCTTAGTTGCCTACAACTAAGCTGGCAGGAGAAGGCAAAGAAGTCTTAGCTTTGCATGGAGATTAAGTGTAAATTAATATATTACTCTGATATTCACACTGCTGAATATATATGGTGTAGATCTAAAGTGACTATAGATCTATAGGACTATATCAGACCTATCTAGATTTTTATCCAAGGTGAATGTTTCAAAAATCAATGAAAAACAAAAATAAAGATACTTTTTATTACATCTCATTAGTCCTTGTTGGTCAATGTATCAGGTACATATATTTGTATGATCAGGATAATTTTGGTGAGCTCAGAAGGATAAGTTTGGATAGGAAAATTGATAGGGTTAAATTTTACTTTGATAGAGGACCACAAATATCAGGCTAAGGCATCTGGACTTTATTATATAGGAAATCGCTGAATATTGGGGCACAATTGATAGTATGACTATTTCATTAATAACTAGTATTATTTTTAGTGGTGAAATGTACTGACTCCAGATGGAAGCTTAGTAATGTAGAAGGTAATAAAAATCTCTGGAAATTATTAATACATGAGTAAATAGAAATGGATCTTTTTTCTTTAACAACAATAAATAAATAATTTCTTTTGAGGTATAAGTATATTTGAAATTAAAGTACATGACAATAATAGCACAAAAACAGAAAAGGCATTGAAATATGACAATTTCTTTATTTTGTTCTGAAAATATTTGAAGTCCAAATTAAGAGAGACTGCTATAATTCCAACATATGCTTTGAAATTTTTAGAGTAACTACAAATAAAAAAAATAGTAATAATATACCATTGAAAACATGATAAAGGGGAAACTGGAAGAATGGAAGGACTGCTTATTCTAAAAGAAGGCAAGACCCATCCAGGGACAGTGCAGAGATAGAGAGGCACTGCTGCACGTGCACACGGGGCTGCCCCATGTGTGAAGCTAGCAAAACTTTGTGGTACCTACACGCAAGACTGTGAGCGGGGTGCTGCTAAGCATGTGTACAGGGCTGCCCCTTCAGGAGAAGGTACAAAACTAGCAGAGTATGGTTGTGTAGGCACACAGGTCTGCTTCCGCCTAGGGAGGGTGGAGCTAGTAGGCATTGACATGCAAGCAGAAAAAGCAGGGGATGCTGGGATGGCTCAGTGGGATGAGTGCCTGTCTTATGGCCTTGGGGTCTGAGGATGGAATCCTAGCCCCAGCCCATGCAGACCCAGACGCTGAGCTGGGGTGTCTCTCAAGTATGGTTCTCACCAGAGTGGGCCTCCTATGTGGGAGGTTCCTGGTTCTGTTTCTGCCCCAGGCATGCTTCCCATGTGGGGGTCTCTGGCTCACAGGGGTGTGCCTCCCATGCAGGAGACCCCCACCTGGTTTCTACTCTTCATAGCCCTGCCCCCACCTGTGGAATAAAACTATGTAGAAAACTAATGATGTGCAACTATGGGAACTGCTCTGAGCTCTATCCCTTTTCTCTGTCTCTCTGTCAAGAACAATAAAAAAGAAAAAAAAGAAAAAGCAGCCCCGCCCAGACTCTGCTCTGATAATAGACAATTGAAGCAACAGTACGTGGCACAAAAGCACTGCAGTCCAGTCTATACCAGGAAACTGCACCTGGATTAAAGGACAAGGAAGCATGTACATAATAGTTTGCCCCACCTGGAGTCCACTCCTTCAGGCCAGGCAACACACGAGGCACCATCGGTGTCTGCCCCAACTACAACTGTCCTGCCAAAACTATTGAACACACAGTATACACAGAGACCACTTTTTCAAGACTGAAAGAGGTAGATATTCCATCCAACACATAGGCAGAGACACAGAAAGTCAGTCAAAGAGAAAAAACAGAAGAGTATGCCCCAAATGAAGAAACAAGAAGAAAACTCCAAAGAAAAATTCAAATAAAATGGAGATAAGTAATTTGTTTGATCAAGAACTTAAAGAAATGATTATAAGGAAGCTCAGCAAATTTGGCAGAGGAACTCAGAGAGCATGTCAATAAAGAGATCAAAAATGCAATAAACCAATCAGAGAGGAAGCATACAAAAATGAAATGAAGAATATAGTAGGAGTTGAAATTAGATTAGTTAATACAGAAGAATGGGTTAGCAACCTGGTAGACAGAATAGTGGAAATCACCCAATCAAAATATAAGAGTGAAGAAAGAATTTTAAAAAATGAGAGTAGAGGGATGCCAAAATACCTCAGTGGTTAAGTGCTTGCCTTGCAATCATGAGGTCCAGGACTCGGTTCCTGGCCCTATCCCATGCAAACCCATATGCTGAACTGTGGCACAACTGGAGACCACCAGGAGAGCTAGACAGTGAGGGCTCTCACCTCCCACATGAGAGGCCCCAGTTCAGTCTCTGCCCCATGTCGCCCCACATCCACCTGTGTGGAATGAAACCATGTCACTACTAATGATATACAACTACTGCGACTGCTCTGGGCCCTCCCCTCTTCTCTCTCTCTCTCTCTCTTTTTCTCTCTCTCTCCCCTTTAAAACAATATAATAAATCTTTTAAAAGAGAGGGGTAATATAAGAAGTCCCTGGAATAACATCAAGTGCTCTAACATTCACATTATAGCAGTTTCAAAAGAAGTCAGAATAGGGCAGAAAGCGTATCTGAAGAAATAATGGCTGAAAACTTTACTAGTCTGGGGCTGGAAACATACATCCAGGTCCAGGAAGTACAGAGAGTTAAAAACAAGATGAATCTGAAGAGACCCATAAAGACATAATTTTATTAAAATAGCAAAAGTTAAAGATAAAGAGATAATCTTAAAGGCAACAAGAATGAAGCAATCAGATACAAGGGAAATTCCATAAGGCTATCAGCTGATTTATCAGAAGCAACTTTGCAGGCCAGAGGGGAAGGCAAGAAATATTTATAGTGCTGAAAGAGGGTGTCTACAACCTAGAATACTATATCCAGTAAGTTATTGTTCAGAATTGAATGAGAGTTTCCCATACAAGCAAAAACTAAAGGAGTTCACAACCACTAAATAAGTCTTCCAAGAAATGTTAAAGGATTTTCTTTGTGCAGAAAAGGCTAGCACCAGAAATAAGAAAATAAATGAAGGGAGAAAAAAACTCACTAGTGAAGGTATAATACAATAGTCACAAATAATCGGCCACTTAAAAAGACAATATGAAGGTTAAAAGACAATAGCAAAATTAACTATTACTACAATAAATAATTGGGGGATACACAAAACAAAAATATATAAAATATGATGTCAAAATATAGAGTAGGGGGGATTAAAAATGTAATACTTTTAGAATGCCATTAAACATGACTACCTATCAGTTTAAAATAGACTGTTATACATATAAATGGATATATACGAACCTCATAGTAACCATAACCCTAAAACATACACAAAAATGAAGAGAAAGGAACCAAATTAAAACACTAAAGAAAACCAACAAATCAAAAGGACAGAGATCAAGAGAAGAAAGGAACAGAAAAGAACAACAAACGCAAACAATACACAATCAAAACGAGAGTGACTGTGTTCCAGTAACACTTTATTTACAAATACGGAGGCATCTGAGTTGTATTTGTGCCGTGGGCCCCAGTGCTCTGAACCCTGCAGTAGATAGATTAGTGCAGTTAACTTTTCCATAAATGTTGCTCTTCGCACATCAGTCTGTCCAAGCCTTTCTGCATTTTATGTCCTGGCCTGCACCAATAGTATTTTCAGACATTCCTTAAATTTAAGGTTCCGTTTTATTACTCTATTTTAAATTTCAAACGGTTCTAGTCTGGTGATATAAAAACAGAATCTATGCAACTAAATGAACACTAGAAGATGAAGTAATTTTAAAAGAACTCTAATGTCACATCAAAGAGAATCATCCTTTTTTGCTTAATTGTTGCAAATATGGTCTATAACACCAAAAAAAAAAAAATGTGCATTTTATCTTTTAGAGACTTACTGCTAATAAACATAAGCCCTGTATTCCCAGTTCTTTTATCTGTATTGTGAACATGGAACAAGTACAGAATTATTTAGCGATTCAAATAAAACAGAAGAACCTCAGGTCATGGCAAGAGTGTACTTCCTTGCCCCAAGGGAAGGCAAGCAATGAAGCAATGACTTTTTACATTCAGTTTGGCTAGGTGGGAATTTGCTCCAGCTTTTATATTTCTGTGATCCTTCAGCACAAAATTTTTAACAGGGCACTAACTATCCCTAGAGTTGAAAAAATATAAGTCCCAGAGGTTAATTATGAGCAGAATTGTCCTTGGTAGAAAATGTCTTTTATTCCAATTACAGAAAAAGTAATAAAGCTCTTTGGAAAAACAAATACAGGTCATGTGCTTATGTCTATGCTCTTGGAAAAGAGTATAACTCTGTTGGAAGCAGGCCTGGAGATGTGATGCCTGTTTCCCCCTCATCTTATCATGACTTCTTAGTATGCTCCTGTGAAATTACTTTAATCTTTTCCATCTCGAGTGATGGCTTTGCAAGAGCAACGCCTTTAACTCAGAAGTGTCAAGAGGCATTATTAGCTTTTTTTCTTTTTCTTTTTTTAAGGAAGTTCTTTGTGATCTTCTAAAGCATCTTTTTAAATAAAATATGTATTTATATGGTTTTCCTTCCCTCCCAAAGTACTATTGGTTTTTCTAAGTGCTAAACAGAAAAAAATAAAGAGAGAGTTTTCATTTCATAAAATATGTATTCTGTGGAGCAGTGAGAAAACGGACAAGTGGACAATAGTCAATTTCAAGGCTAGATGGATTTTCTTTTGGCTGCAAACAGTTGCTCTTTATGGGTTCATGGTTTCTGGGGAATTTGGCTGCAGCATAAGTTTTGTTCCTTGAAACTATTTATATGGTCTTGATGTACACATATGTGAAACATTATAAGGAGACTTTTCCTTTGGGAGTTGGAAACAAAGGAAAATTACCAGGAAAGTAGATAAGGAGAGTGAGGCTCTTATTGGTAAGATCTGAACTATATAACCAGCCCGTATATTTCTGTTCTTCAGGCACCTGGGCACTTTTAGGAGGCCTCTCATTCTTGCTGACCTAACACAACCATGCTTAGGGTAGCATTTGTAATTTGATTGTGGTTCCAAGACTTATGTCTATAAATAGAAAAAGTCTGAAACCACATACAAATTGATGTGTCATACCTGATAGCTCCCTAGACCCCGAAACTGGTTGGCCTGGTTGATGTCTAAGAAATAGTAGATTGGAGCACTTTCTCTTTTATCTATTTGACTTTTAGAAAAGTCACTCAAAATATGTGCTTAGTATCAGGAAATGGAGGCAGAGGTTAAGTGCTCTGAGCATTCTAAGAAAAGGAGCAGTATAAATGCAAAGCATCAATATGATCACTATGGGGGAGCCAGGATGGCTCAGAGGGTTAAGCGCTCAGTTTGCAGCCCCACAGCCCGAGGATCGAGTCCCGGCCCCAACCCAGGTGAACCCATATGCTGAACTGGGGAGTGCCCCCAGTTCAGTTCCTGCTGGGGCCTATGTGGGAGGCTCCTGGCCCAGTTCCTGCCCTGCGCAGCCCTGTGCCCACCTGTGGAGTAAAACTATACGGAAAACTAATGCTGTCAACTATAAAGACTGCTCTGGGCCCTCGCCTTTCTCTCTCTCTCTCTCTCTCTCTCTCTCTCTCTCTCTCTCTCTCTCTCTCTCTCTCATCAAAAAACAAAAATAAATCTTTAAAAAAATATATTATCATTATGGAAACACATTTTCACATTAACTTCCATTTCCATGACAACAAATACCTTCCAAAAGAATCATTTTATCTTCGACCATTTTACATGTAATCCTTGGCAGCTACTTAGTAAACACTTCAGTACAGGGCATACAGCTTCCAAATATTATTATTATGAATCAGGCCTTTCAGCTGATAAACACAGAAAAATTAAGCGTGAAAATAAACCCACACTCCAAAACAAAAATTAACTAAAGCAAAAGTAAAAAATGTCAAGTCAACCTTCACAAACCAAATGAGAGTTAAAATACTCTACACCATAAAAAAAGTCCAGTTTACTGGAAAGGGACAGCCTTGTTTTAGTTCAAGCATGATCATTTATCTAAAATACATAATATCCTTAATTCATGAAAAGAAAGGCTGTTGAGAATGGGTACAATTGCACTTTTCCTCCCACTCATATACGAGAAATATTTACTCTGCTATTATAACTTGGCCTATTTGTAAAATTTGTCTACAAGTGATAATACTGTATTAGCAGATACAGTACAGGAAAATTAGAGATTCCATTTTAAGTCTGCCTTAGCATGCTTATAATTTATATTTATCACTTGCCAGTAAAAGAAAACTATGTATAGTACTAGCTACTTGGTCTGGATTCTCACCATATATCAAGGGGCTCCATTATAGGCCTTGAAGACACATTAAATTAGTAAATTGACATGTCACTGATATTAGCACACCTTCTTCTGAGATAAGTTAGCTTTTTAACTAATTTGAAAGGACTAGTTACAAGCAAATTTTGGGGGTAGAAGGTAATAATACTTTATAATTTAAATGGAGTAATAGAACACTAGCAAAAATAGAATAGCAATTATACATATATTTTTTATTTTTAACTTTTTTTGTATTTAAGATGATATTTGTCTTTAACCAGTCATTTATTGGAATCTATCTAATTTTATTTCTGTTTTCAATAAATCATTCTCAAGCATTCTTTTAGTTATAATCACTTTAAGATTAATATATAGTCATTCCAAAGGAAGAAATTTATTTAATTCAGCTTATAACAAAGAAATACAGAACACCTTTACAGTATTATTTTCTTTTAAGAAAAATTATAAGTTTCAAATGAAGATATAGGGTAAAAATATTGTCCCTACTCAGCTCATTTATTCATTCATTACACATTGAGCACTTAACTATACATGGGTAACATACCAGAAACATTTTCTGTTCAGGAGCTTTGATCAGTGCCTAAGGAAAAATCCCCCTTTGTTTTTTTGTAATTCTCTTTTTTTCTTTGTAATATAGGAACAAAAAATGATTTTTTCTGTAATATAGGAACAAATAATTTTTCTAAGGTTCTTAAGTCTAAGACTATGAATCTGTATGATTCATTTCAATTAAACACTTCATTCGAAATCTCTTTTTTCCTAAATTACCCTTATTGGCCTTGATGCTTGGGGAAAGTGGGCAGTTTTTAGTCTCACAACTCGTGTGTGTGTGTGTGTGTGTTTGTGTGTGTGTGTGTGTGTGTGTGAGAGAGAGAGAGAGAGAGAGAGAGAGAGAGAGAGAGAAGAGAGAGAGAGAGAAACTGATATGTGGTACAGCAGTTTCTGTTATTTTCTGAGTCACTTTTCTGATTTAACATATTTTCAGTTAGCTTTTTTACTAGCAGCAGTAATATCATTATAATTAACTTGACATGGCATGGAATGTTTAATACCTGCTATTATGGCTTAAAGGACTATGTTGTTTTCAGTAATGTGTTTTTTTAAGATTTATTTTTATTGTTTTTGACAGAGACAGAGAGAGACAGAGAGAAGGGGGAGGGCCCAGAGCTGTCTCCATAGTTGTACATCATCAGTTTTTAATGTGGTTTCATTCCACACAGATGGATGGGGGCTGCACAGGGCAAGAACCGGGCTGGGGGCTTCCTGCATGGGAGGCACACCCCCTCGAGCCAGGGACCGAACTGGGGGGCAAGAACTGAACTAAGGGCCACACCCCAATTCAGCATAGGGTCCAAACTGGCTGGGGCCAGAATTCAATCCTTGGTCCCCAGGGCTGCAAAGTGAGCACTTAATTCAATGAGCTATCCCGGCTTCCCCAGTAATGGTTTTAAGTATATAACAAAGACTTCAGCCCTAGGGTAAGTTGTGTAAATTCTGTAATGAGAAGTCAGGAACCAGAAATACCCAAGTATGTATTCATCCCAGGGTAACCACATAATTTAATCATGCAAAGGTGTTTGAGAATTTAAAAAATACTCTTAATAATTATGCCAGTACCACAATTAGAAACTAGAACATTTACCAACTGGAGTCAATAGTTAGCCTACTTATTACATATACATTGAGGTTTTTTTAATCTGCACATACATGCAGGTGTCAAACTGATGTATGGTGTAGTAAAGTCCAATTGCTTTGAACAGGATACCATTTCAACATAGTGAGGATGTTGAGAGATGACCAAAGATGAAAAGTAACTGTTAACATCTAGTGCTATATATACTTTCAACATCTTTGGAGATTTAGGAGTAAGTCTTGCGTAATGTGAGTTCATTTATAGCAATTATTGCAGCGTACACTAGTGATAGAAATTTTTGTAACTGGGTAAATGAATGAATATATTTGTTCTCATCTTGCCTCCACTGGAGCATCTATTGCTGGTGTAGGTATCAAAAACCACCTTTGCCCTCTGTTTAAAACCTGCACCTTTACTGAGCGCTCCAGCTCTCTCTACTACCAGAATCCCTGCAGTTTATTTTCTTGGAATAAGCAGCATCAGCTTGTTTTGTCCAAGCCTAAGTGATTGTTACATTGTAATTGATGTGAGATAAAATTCATATTAACATTTTAATTCTCATACTAGCCAAACATATTTTAACAATTAAAAAATAAATATTTATATAAATCTCCTTCAAGATTAAACTGTAAGTTTATCTTAAACTGAGTATACTTAAGAAATGGGAATCACACTGTTACTTGTGGGAAGTCAAATCTTAGTAATAGAACTCAAATGTTCTAGGGTGTACTTAAGTACTCCTTCATAGCCAACTCAAGATCTTTGGTGTATCAGCAAAAGTTAAAATTCTTCTCTATATGGGGAAGCCGGGATGGCTCAGTGGGTTAAACGCTCACTTTGCAGCGCCGGGGACCGAGGATTGAATCCCGGCCCCAGCCCGTGTGGAACCATATGCTGAACTGGGAGCTCCCCCAGTTCAGTTCTCTCTCTGTCTCTGTATCTTTCTCTCTCTCTCTCTCTCTCTCTCTCTCTCTCTCTCTCTCTCTGTCAAAAATAAATAAATAAATAATAAAAATAAAAAAAATTAAAAAAATCTTTGTGAGTATAAATTAAAAAAAAATTCTTCTCTATAAATGTAATATTCCCTAGTTATCTGTTCATGGAGGGTTTGGATGTAAAAAGAGACTTTTAATGAAAGTTTAAAACATTTTATATCCTGGGATCTCCCAAAGTGATGCAGAATCATCAAACTTTAAACTCAAGAAGTATGGACCCTCCCATCACTCATGATACATTGTTCTAATGGTATCTGAAAACACTTGAGTAAACTCATCACAGACCCCCATATTTGGTGCAATTATCTTCAATTTATATCATTACTTTGTAAAATGCTTTCCTTTAAAATATTACATTAGTAAAATTATCTTCTTTACAACATTTGAAGACCTAGGACCAGAAATATTGTAAACTTCATTGGTACATTGAGTGAAAAAAAAGTAGGTGATAGAATCCCATTATAGAAAAACAAGTACTGGTAAACTAGATTGTCACTTGAAGAGATCCCTTAAGGAGGAGTTATTCTTTAGCTTGTTATGATTTCATTTTTATAGAAGCAGCTGTACTTGCTATCACAGTCTGCCACATCATCAGTCATCTAGCTACTGGAGAGAATCCCCCCTGGCATAACAGGACATTCATGAGTTTATATTACTGCCATAAATTCTTCGCCTGTAAGTTTTTATACAAATAATCCCATGTCTCTTATATACATAGCAGTGATTGGTTAATAACATCATCTCCACCAGGGGATTACTGGAATGTCCTATCCTTTAAAAACAATAGCCCAGGGTACATTTTTACACACTAAAAATATTCTAAATGAACGTGGGTATTCTGAGGACGTCTAGATGATGAGAAACTATGTTTATTTCTTAATTTCCCAATTTAACTTGGTAACCTCTTTCTTTGAGCTGAATGATATGAAGACAAGCATTTACAAAAGGAGTATAATAAGATTAGTTATGTTTTAAAAAATAGAAAATATATGAAGTGACTTATGAAACGAGAGTGGTGAGTGACTCTTCACAGTTCCTTCGTTGCTTTTCAGCATTGAATAATCTCCATAAAATCATTTCTATTATACCAGCTATTAAGTAGTTGCCAGAATTTCTGGCCACTGGCAAATTGTTCTCACAATAAAAGTAAAAAGAGGACCTAAGCACACCAGTTGGTCCATGAACTAATGTCTAAATGTACTAATCTGATTTTCTTTTTCTTTTACTTCCATTTCTTTCATGACAAATATAGTAATAGCATCTCGAATGTTTTCTCAAAATTCTAGAAGTTGAAGGTGTTTTTCACTGGGCCTTCTTTCATCAATTACAACATCTCCTGTGTTCTTTGGAGTGTCATCTCTGGTTGTTACCAAACCATTGACTGGGTCTCAATTTTAGTGAACAAGTTATCATTTGAAGAACCACAGGAAATTTTTCAAACAGGAACACAGATACAACATGAAATACATTAATTTAGGGAAAAGAGTGTAGGGTTAATGGTTATTATAATTCAAAGTGATTTGATTTAATGTCATTATTACAAATCCAGTCATAATTTTCCAATATGGAAGATACGGTCAACTAAATTGAAACTACAAATTGCTCACATACTACCTACCCTAAGTACTATGTTTTTCTGATGTATCTTTAGAAGCTTACATTTAGTGATGGTGATGGAGCTTCATCTAAATTAGAGGTTAAGTTATGCCTGTTAATGAAGTAAAAAATGAGGTCATTTTAATAAAGATGGCCTCAAAATAGAGATAAGTGGATTTCCAAGTTATAGATTCATGTATATAGTAGGACCCCATTTGTAGGAAATTACATGCATATGTTTGCTTATACTTACAATATTTAAGGATACCTACAAAACTTTGAGGTTATTCATAGGTAGAAAATTTGGAGAACAAAAGTACTATAAGTTGTAATGTTCATTTCACATTTTAACACTATTTGAATGTTAGAAGAATAGATATATCTTTGAAAGAAAAAAGTGAAAAACAACAAAAGTAACAAATTTAAAAATCATCTGACCTCTTTCAGTATTAATATTTATCAAGAAAGGTATATGTATACTTTTTTACATACTGGTACTGAGGTATAGAAAATAATATTGATTCTAAAATAGAAACAAGTGAAAGAAATATTTTAAGATTATGTTAAGAAAAGCAAATAAAACCAGGATGAGCCATAGATCATTTCAGTATTTTAGTAACACAAATTTCCAACTTAATAACTTACCTTAAAATAGAAAATAATATCTTAGCACTGGTAAAAGTTTAGTCAAGAATTTTTTTAAAAAATATTCTCCTTTAAAATATTATTATTATTATTAAAAATTATTATTATTATTATTATTTTAGTGGTTACAAGTAGGTCAAATTAACATGTGACCCTTATAAGTAGAATGATACATTTTTTTAATCTGACAGAATATGTCTTCTGAGATTTGATATTTTAGAATTCATGAGCTTTGTGCTACATATGTAAAACATTAATTAAATGAAAGAATAAAAAACAAGAGAAAATGCATTTGAACTCTAACCTACTACTGCTATGTAAGTCCATGCTGGATTTGGGGACGATTGAATTATACAATACATGGTATTTTGGGAGTAAACATGATAAAAATCATTGTAAGTGGTTCCATTGGAGAATTATAATTAATAGAATTTTCTGTGCAGCATTAAAACATTTCAGGGAGATGCTGAGCTTCATAATTTAGGACAAAGTGAGAAACATATATGGCACAGGTCTACCATGCCACTTCCTAACTACTCATCATTCTCAAACTCTATGGATCCAGCTTTTTGTCATCTGATCCCTGTAGAAATTTTTTTCTGGAACATTCAATCACGATTAAACTAGGCCACAACAAGGCTAATCAAAACTAACTTGCCATAGGACAAATTCAGGAAATGAAGATCACTGAACAGTGAGTCAGATGACCCAGATTCTAGTTTCAGTTTTGCCTCCAAGTAAAATTACGGATTAATTACTTAATCTTTCTGGGCTTCAAATTACGTGCTACTAATAATGTTTTTAGGAAACAAAGCTTAAGGTCCTTTCGGATAGTCATATCTTCTGACTCCACCTTCCTTGAAATTCTTCAGTTGTAACATGCGGGTTCATTTAGATCCAATATTCCTTCTACAGCAATCATTGTCTTCCTTTCCCTAGGAGCCCAGTGGGTCCCCTGACTTTTTAAAATCTGCCAAAGGAGTATGACAGAATAATAAGCTAATCAATTAACGATGCCACTAACAGCCATCCTATTATTAATCACAACAAAAAAGAAGTAATTAATCTGAAACATTAAATAATGCAAAATTGATCTCAGGCAGGAGTGGTAACATTTTAGACATACATGTTATTATGTGTATTTTAATAGGGTGGACAGAATATAATGCCACATTTTGAAGATCTGACCAGGAGGAACTGAAAAGGAGCCCACTTCCACAATCTAATTCTAAGCACCAACTTGTTCCACACTAACCTGCAGGAAGAAAACAGAGTACTCTAAGTGTTATCCTCTCTTAATTCTTCAGTGGAACACAGCACTTATCTGGTTGTCTGGAAATCTCAGTGCTCAGAGAAAATAGGAGGTCATATATCAATGAGCAAATATTTCAGTGAAGTGCTTTCGGATTGTCACACAAGATAACTCCAAGAATATAAAGACCTGTTCATAGATAGCTGTGTGTTTACTATTAAAAAGTATTTTTTAATTAGTTTATGTGTTCATTTATTTATTTGTTCATTTATCCAACAAACATTTACTGGTTGCCGTTAGTACTCATTTTGCTTAGTGTTATGGTCAATATGATAAAGGAGAGGATACAACCACCGCTCTACATGAGCATACAATTAAGAAAATAAAATAAATTATGTCCAAATGTGAAAATTATCTAAGTCATCCTGTGGTAAATGCCAGAGATGTGTCATGATGAGAAAAAATGTTTACCTTGGTTGTGATGATCACAGATATCTTCATAGGGAAATATTCTTTCTTGTTACATGTAGCCCCATTTCAATGATTTATCATGTTCCCTCAATAATAGTATTTGTTGCTATTTGTGATGTTCTAAATTAATTATATAGTTGGTGCCACATAACAACATTTTATTCAATGGCAGACTACATATATGATGGTGGTCCCGTAACATTATAAGGAAGCTGAAGAATTCTTATTGCCTAGTGATATACTAGCCATTGTAACATCTTAGCATAAAGCCTTAATCACATGTTTGTGGTGATGCTGGTGTAAACTGCCAGTTGAAGAAAAGTATAACACATACAATTATGTATGTGATAACAAATGACCATGTTACTCCTATATGCATTTACTACACTATACTCTTGATTGCTCTTTTAAAGTGTGCTCTCTCTACTTAAAAAAAAAAAAATTCTTTAAAACATTATGCTGTGTTATGCCTGCAGCAGCCTCATACATCCCGTGCTTACTGCACTCTTGATTACATCATTTTCTGCTTGCTATAATCTCATATTGTTTTGTATAGTAATAGGCTTTTTATAGGCTTGTAGCCAAGGGACAATAATCTATACTATATACCCTAGATATGTAGTAGGCTATATATCTAGGTTTGTGTGAAGTATACTCTATGATGTTTGTGCAACAACAAAATTGCCTAAGGATGCATGCCTCAGAATGTACCCCCACTATTAAATGGCACATGATGGGGTATTTATTAAGACAGTCTCAGTCTTATATGTAAGTCTAAGGTTATTGGGAAGATGGTGTGGCAGTGGAGATGGCAGAAGGGATTTTGTATCTATCCAAAACCCTACATTAAAGATAGACAGAGCAACTAAGTTGCAAACCCAAAAATCCATGTGCATTTACAATAAAACTAGGTTTTCCTACAAATTCCAAAATCACCTGACTACAAACAGGTGGTGGTAACCCAGCATAAGCTCCAAGACCTTCATTATATCAGCATTTGTATGGGAGAAAGCAGAAAGAAGAAATGGGGTGTTTGCTAATGCTGAGAAGAAGAGAACCACATAATAGCCAAACTCACGGATTTCTTGATGAACTTGAATCTGAGCAGCTTAATCACAAAGTATGAAGTGATATTGGAGAAAAAGTGTGCTAAAGTTGGGACAAGTACTAAATGGCCATTTTCCATACTAGTAAATCAAGATGTAGCTAAAATTTTAAAAACACATAACGGTATTATGGTATTTAGAAATTTGCACATAAATACTAGCTAAAAGAATTGAAAACAAGAATCAAGGTAATACACAATGGGACAGGGCACTGCTATTTTACTCCTATGGTCTCCACAGTACCATTTTATTTTATGAATTACATACATGTGTAACTTTTTGAAAGTGTATCGGCAAGCAAGTAAAAAATAATGTTTCAGTGATCTAAGTAAAAAATGAATATAAAAATTTGAGACTAACATTTGACTGCATTTTAATGTTAATGTAGAAATATAGAAAAAACATCAGGGAGAATTTCAGTTAAATCCGAACGCCATCCAGAGAAGAACATGTGCTACCTTCACTCCAAGCAATTTTGGCTCCAGTATATGTTCTCAAAATCGTAGTGCTCTCTTCTTTCCTTAACAAGCACTGCATTTATTTTGATTAAAACTTCTACCTATGGAATATTTCTTCAATATATGGAAATTTTAAAAATTAATTTAAAAATAATAGGAATAATGATGAATATCAGTTCACAAAGGGATTTTAAACTCATTTTTTGATCAATCACCAAAAAATACTGACACACTTGATCTATGGTCAACAAATGACTTGTCATAAAATTAAAGAAATAGCCAAGTCAATTCCAGGTGGTTTACACAAAATTGGGTGACACTAGGATTTCTCCGAAAGAGACTTTTAAGAATCAACATGAGTGACAAAACTTACTTAACTAGGACACTGGTTAATATTATTTAACCCAGGTTATAGTAATATCTCCCTTGATAATTTTTTGGAAAAAGATAATAATAGTTGAAATCAAAAAGAAATTAAAAACCTTTCTTTTATTTACTACATACAATATTTTATTCCATCTTTCCATAACCTGACATACTGATTTCTCAAAACTTAAATTCTGGAACTCTAAAATTAATACTAAATTTTGATTGATAAGTTATGGGGATGTAAGGTCAGCTAGAAAAAATGAAGTATATATGAAGTATAATGTAAAGTATGGATAAAGTATATTTTTATAGAAATATGATTACAGAAAAGAACATAACTCATAAGTGCTTAATGAAATGAATCCTTGTATAGTGAGCACAGCCACGTGACCAGCACTCCATGAAGAAAAAACATAACCTTACTCCAGAAGCCCCCACTCACAAGTTTATTTTTGCCTGTTTTTGAACTTTTCAGAAATGAAATATTATAGTTTGTACTCATGTCTGACTGATTCCTTTTAGCTGACATTATATTTATGGGATATGTAATTGTTGTATGTAGCCAAAGTTTGATTTTCTTATTTCTGTAGAGTGTTCTGTTCAAGCAATATACCACAGTTTACTTATTCATTTGATAGAGATGTGTCCATCCTCCAAAAAATAAATGAATGCAAGATTCCAAATTACACTGATGTTTACCTGTATCTGTGGATCCCCTTACTCAAAACATTTCACTTCTACACACTTCTAAGAAGCTTTCAAAAGATAAATTTTTTAATATAATATGCTCTGAAATTTTAATTCACAATAAAAGTGTATATTATGAGAATAGAAAAAACTCCCCAAACTTGAAAAACGTGGTCCTTTCTCCAAGATAAATATCCACCTGCAAGAGACTTTGGGAAAATTACAATGGTTCCACTGCTTTGCAGCAGTTTCCATAGACCATGTAGGCAGTGCCTAAGTCCCCAAGGACCACCTACCCTAGTGTATCCTTTCTTTGCTATCACAAAGCCCTCAATACCATTTTGTGGTATTTTTGCTTGGCTCTGTAATCATTATTGCGGTAGGATTTTTAAATGTACGTTCATATTCGTGCATTCCAGCACCGACTCAAATCTGCAGTGGAAAATACATTTGTAAAAATATGTTGTTGCGAGTGTGTAACTTGCATTTTGGGCTTGTCCCAGACCACCTGGAATACCTTCATGGGTTCTAGTTATCCAAAAGCCACATTGTGAAAAACAGTGGGATATTTCATTAGGTTACTACTGGTGGTGCTTTGAGATCCCAGAATAAAAATCAGAAACTTTTAATTTATTTTTTTCTATATTCTTTTGCAGCAAATCAAGCATACCTTTTCTATGTAGTAGTGTCTCAGTTCATATTTGAAATGTGCAGCATAAAAAATAATAAAAACATGGGTCTTTAACTTTAGGCAGAGGTAAATTAAAAAATAACTAGAACGTTCAGAGAAAGTGGCTGCCTTGTTTTTCTAACCCGGACACTGGAATTTTCAAAGTATAGACCACACCCTCAGAGACTACCTCAGGTTTATAGAAGGTCTAGTGTGTGGTCAAGACCTCTAGACTCCCAGTTAACAGTTCCTACCAGGGATGGGCTCCGTGACACCAATCAATGGCTTTTTATAATTAGGCTGAACCCTCCTCTGGCAAACGTCCCAAGCAATCAGTTTCTTCAGCCTATACCACCAGGGTAAAGGCACCTAAGTGCCACACATTTTTCAACACTCAAAGATTCTGATTTTTTAAATAAACACTAATGTTCCAATTTCTATGCTATGGAAACAGTAAGGAAAAGGCTTAGGAATCCAGCCCACAAATTTCATGGTTAGAGAAAACTAACTACCTGACCAGCAGATAGAGAGGCTGAAGGCACACCAAACCACACAGCCAAAAGCTCGGTTTGCCAACACTGTGGCTGCGTTGAAGTGGATTTGGCCCTAACTGTATTAATTCCAGGCACCCGGTGGTCTGAAACAGAAAAGGCAAAAGTAAGCAAACTAATTGGTAAGAGGATAAACTTTTCCCCCTCCTCACCCCTTTTTGTAACTGTTTCTCACATGTGCTTCTGACTTTCCCACATAGCACTGGAAAGATAGGAGGACAGCAGGTGACAGTATGCCTCTGAGATTCTGCTGCTGGGAACACAGACAGAATTTGTTTGGCCAAAAGCATTTGCAAGTTTCGTGTGTTCTCCAGCCACATGAGGAAAATCCTTGTTGTTCTACGTGAGAGAGCTGATCTCCTTCCACTTTCTCTTTTTTCTAAAAGGAAACCATGCATTCTTGATAGTCTTTAAGCTCACATAAACTGACTAGCAACTTCTAGACAATAAATCTGAGGTATTGGCTGCATCAGAACTTGGCTCCTTGCCTTCTGAAAATGTTGAACTCAATGTGATTTGTGTTTAATTGTCCTCTCTGCACAAAGGGAAAACAAAAACGGTAACACAAACTTTATATAAAATGCTGGCTATCCATTGTACTTTCATATTATTGCCTTTACTTTTTTTTAAATAAGCGTGCTTTTTTTAAAACATGTGATTAACTTCTTTTGATAATTGTTTCTGAGACAAAAGGGCTCCCTCTAGCAACCAGCTTCAATAGCACACAGCCTGCTAACCAGAAAAATGTTTCTTAAATATGAGCTTATATTTACAAAGCAGTAAAACCGTGTTCTGAATTTCAGTGACAAGACTTGTGCAGAGCTATTAAACTTCCAATTTATGGGATCGGATTTTTTTTATTGTGTTTTTTTGTATTATTGTCAGAAATGTATTGCTGAAGAGGACAAATAATGAGGGATAGCCAGCAATAGTAGGAATTATCTTTCAAAGCAAGAAACTGGGAATGTGTTATATAGTATTTAAGGTAATGCTTCTCTTCATATGCTTTCTAAATATTGAAGGGAAAGGAAAGATCCAAATAGAGTTTCATGTTAAGCTCAAGTTATGTAAAAATTAACCATAAATCTTGCTGTAGAATATGAAGTACTTTGTTTGTGTGAATTCATCTAAAAAGGCAAAGTTAGAAAACATTTAGACATCACGCTTCTATTTTAACTTCCCTGCCCTGCTGTTTAATCAGAGTTACCATACTTATTCTCATAAAGATGTGCTTGTTATATGAGGGTGGGCTGATAAATTTTGCCTCCACTGTAATATTTTTTCTTTACATTAGGCATATCTGGATATGATTGGTTCTCTGTAGTCACATGGTATCACTCCTCCTCCCTTTATTCTTGACCTTGCACACACAGATGCTTACATTTTTCACCCAGTGCACACTGAAATGGAAGTGTTCAGATGTTTGTTTCAAACAGCATGCTGTGATTGAATTCTTAACAATGGAAAAATTCCTCCAATTTTTTTTGAAATTTTTGAAAAAGAAGGTAAGGACTTTTTTAAAGAAGATGATTACAGGTGATGAACTTTGGGTCTATCATTATGACCCTAAGAACAAAAGGCAGTCCATGAAATACCACCATCAGGGATCACCTCAGTGGAAAATATTCAAAACTCAGGCCTCTGCTGGAAAGGTCAAGTTGACTGTAAGTGAGATGATGATGGGTACCTCCCAGGCAAACCTGCAGCCATCTACACTACTAGGAGATAGATCACCTCGTCACCACTGCCAGATGGTCTTCTAAGGACTGGGTAGAGTAAGTAGGACTAAAACAGAGAACTTGAGAGCCGTAGTATATAGAACACACTAAAATGATGATAGAATGTGATGTAATTATGGAAATTAAAAAAAAAACAAAAAAACAAATACGATGGTAAGGATGAAAGTTAAGTTCTAAAGTTCTTGAAATACAGAGAAAGAGTTATTTTGCATTACATTTATTTTAACAATTACTAGCAACTGTGAGCAATTGAAACCTTGGTTGTAAAATTCTCTGGTTTTGTTCTGCTTTCTGCTGGGTGGTGTGTGTACGTAGATAAAACTTTCAATTGTTCGAGAGAATTTGAAGAGCAGCCAGAAACCCCAGGTTCTCGACTTTCCTACTGGAACCTCCTAGAACTTGGTACTTCTTCACCCAGAGCTATATAATGCAGTTTTGTTTTGCACACATGTACCTTGCATGTGAGCAAGATTATGGCATTTCTGCCTCCCACTGCCCTGCACAAAGATTTCTGTTTCTGCATAAGTGTCTTTACGAATGGCCATACTCCACTTCTTAGCACGATATCCAACATATCCTTGACATGCTAGATTCCAAAGACAATTAAATATTACTTATGGCTTTCGTGAAACTAGTTATGTGTAATTTCATTAGAACATGATGTGTTTTCAAGCTATTCCACAGCCTTTGCTTTGCTAATAAATATATACCATAATCATGTTGCAAAAATGTTAGGAATTGTCTAAACTCTCATTAACATTTAAGGTAACAAGCATAAAGTAGCACTCTTTGCTTTTGGTCTTCTACTATTGAATCCTATTTTTCGATACTGATCCCACACCAACCAGGGCACACCAGGGATCAATATCTGTACATTCTAGTTCTGATTTCTGCTGATAGGTATAGAGAATAGGAAAACAGCTAAAATATCAGAAGAAATTTTTTAATTTATTTTTTATTTCTTTTTAAGAAAAGGATATTTGTACCTTTTCAAAAGAAAAAATTCTCTGGATAAGGAATTAAATTTGAGTTTCTCCCCACCCCCAAAATTACTACTTTTTTCCTCCAGAGAGTATACTTATATATATTTTTGCTTTGGTAACATTCTGGAGTCTCCTCTGTTTCCTTGTCTCTTTCATGGAAGTGTCTGCATCAATAGTTTCTCTCTTTGTGAACAAACTGAAATTTAATGGCAACAAAAATAGTTAGTAGCGTCATAGATTCTGGCTACAACCTGGAATCTTAATAGTGTAAAAAGATTTTTCTTTTCTTTTCTTTTTACTTTTTTACAGTATAATATGACCTATAGCCTTTCTTTAGCATGGCTGCTTACTAATTACTATAGGACTTATTGAAATTTTTATTTTTTATTCAACTAATAACTATTTAGTTCCTACTGTGTGCTAGAGATGATTTTAGATGCTGAGCAATGTCTTTATTGGTGAAGTTTTAATGTATGAGATAATTAGAACTACAAAAAATAATTGCGTATTTTCAATACTGATGATAGATTCCAATAGTAGAGCGATACAGGATGCTTCAAAGACTAAGGACACAGACTTAGTCCTGTCAGGAGGTTTAAGGAAAGGTTTCTGGACAGAATGACTTTTATATGGAACATTTTGACAATTTTTGAGCATTTTAATGGGATTGAATTCAGTGATTACAGAAAAGGATTTACAATTAATTGCAACAAACTCTACTAGGCATTTAGTTTAGGGTATGAAGACTTCTTTATGAGAGAGCTGTTCAGTTTAAGATCTCAATCTCTCTTGTCATCAGTTACTAGTTCTCTCTACCTTAGTCAGTGATCAGATCAGTCAGTGAAACATCTCAGAAAGCTCTAGCAAATATTTATTTCTAGAAAGAGAGAGTCCACAATGAGAGAGAGATGCTATAAGCTGAGCTGACCCTGACAAGACCATGACACTGTGAGATGGAGGAAGAAGGAATGGAAAGTACTTGGAGGGGCAAGGAAGTTGCATATCTCAAAACACCATCCAGGGGAAGCCGGGATGGCTCAGTGAGTTAAGCGCTCACTTTGCAGCCCCGGAGACCGAGGATCGAGTCCCGGCCCCGGCCTGTGTGGACCTATATGCTGAACTGGGGAGTGCCCCCAGTTCGGTTCTTACTGGGGTGAAGACCCCAGCCCAGTTCCTGCCCTGTGCAGCCCCGCACCCACCTGTGGAATGAAATTATGTGGAAAAACCAATGATATACAACTATGGAGACTGTTCTGGGCCCTCCCCTTCTCTCTGTCTCTGTCTCTGTATCTCTCTCTCTGTCAAAACAATAAAAAAATAAATCTTTAGAAAAAACACACACACACACAAAAAAAAACAAAGCATTATCCAAATGTACATTTAACTGTGTGACCGCATCAACTTGGAAGGTAAAGGCTATGTCCCTTGATAGCAGCAGCCTGTGACATAGTTTATAAAAAAAATAGTGAATCATAAAAATAGTGGTAAAGACTATATAAGGTTAAGCTGTAGGAGTCAGATGAGACATGGTTACCTACAGAATCCCTATTTTAAGAAAATGGGCCATCTTGTAGTAAAAGAAGAGAGATCTCTTTAATTGTAAAGTTTGGACAACTCTCTTAGTTCATCTATAGAAACCACTCAATAATATCTCTGAAACATCTAACTTATTTTCAAAAAAGTAAGGGAAAGAGATACATTCAGGATTCTACTAAGATATTATATAACAAAGGTAAAAATAACATAAATTTGCTATATGTGATAAATTTTCTAGAGATGTGTTTAACAGCTAGCTCATAAAATTCCTGAAAATTAATAATCATCTCTAGTAAGCCAATATAAGGCAACTCCAGCACATTACTGGGTTTAGATTTTTTTTTAAATCATCAAATTGTGCACATAGTATGTGTGCACTTCACTGTAATTTAAACTTCAAAAACATAACAAAAATTGAATTCACTAATTAGTTAAATTGCTTTTAAGAGTGATATGAGTGAGCAATTTTGAAATTAATGATCGTGTATTCTAGGCTTGAGAAAAATATGTAAGTACAGTATAATTTTAATAATGGGAGGCATTTTTCTCACTCTTGAAAAAGACAGTTAAAAATATCAAAGTGGGTCAAAACAAGAATATACCTTGTGCTGTCATATTGGAATAAGAGGTATTAATTACTTAGATATACACATAAATAAATACATGCACAATTTTATATGTATATATATGTATATATATATAGAGAGAGAGAGAGATAGAATACTATGTTTATGTCTATATATCTAATATAAATATATATATATGCATATATATTTGTACATATGTATGATTAAATGTACACATATATCTATTTCTTTTGGGACAGCCTATAATAAATAATACAGTAGTCAATCTTAATACATCTATTGGCTAGTACTTGTTTCTCAATAATATTGATCATTAAAAAGAACCAGGGCTTCTTGGGAAAATGTCTGATTCTAGGACTGGGGAAGGAAAAGTGAAAGATGACCTGAGAACACTTTTGCATCAAAGAATTAAGAGCGTATATTAAAAGAACAGAGGAGCCAAATAAGCATAACAGATTGTAATTCACCGGATAAAATTCGAATCTATAAATGCATTCTGATAAGAAAAAAATTAATGAAGGAGAAAAGAAATTTTGTTTATTCTGTAGAATTCTACCTAATTAATCTATAAACTTTTAAGCTGATGATAAGAATGGAGAAACATAATAAATGTTACTTTAACAATGTAATCAGTGTATTCACCATAATAAAAAAATAATTGTATTATTTACATTTTAAATTGATATATTGATATATTGAGAAGCAACATTTTATCAATGGTATATATCCCTGTTAAACATACATAGCCTGAATCTAATCATCAGGAAATATCAGGAACACTCCATGTAGATGGTATGTCTACAAGATCAAGAAAAACAAAAAATTTCAAATTATCTCTTCCAGGTTAAAGGAGATTAAAAAGGCATGGCCTGAAAAAAAGAGGAATTTACCCTAGGAATGCAAGGATGTTTCAACATTCAAAAAAAAACCTGATGTAATTTGCATATCAATAAACTATAGAACAAAACCCATGTGATTATTTCAACAGGTAAAGAAAAATTATACCCTCCCCCTTCTCTCTGTCTCTGTCTCTGTATCTCTCTCTGTCAAAAACAATAAAAATAAAATCTTTAAGAAAAAAAAGAAAAATTATAATTTTAAAAGAGTTATTTTATTGTTTTTGACAGAGACAGAAAGAGACAGAGAGAAACAGAGAGAAGGGGAAGGGCTCAGAGCAGTCTCCATCAGTTATCGACATGGTTTTGTTCCACACAAGTGAGCAGGGGCCACACAGGGCAGGAACTGGGCTGGGGTCTCCCTCATGGGAGGCATGCCCCCTTGAGCCAAGGGCCAAACCAGGGAGCGAGAAGCAAACTGAGGACCTTCCTCATGGGAAGCACATCCCAGTTCAGCATATGTGTCTGCACGGTCCAGGGCTGGGATTTGGTCTTTGGGTTCCAGGGCTTCAAAGCAAGTGCTTAACCCATATGCCATCCTGGCTTAACCATCCTGGCTTCCCTGAAAAATTATTTTTAAAGTTTTAGTAAATCGTTCATGTAAAAAGCTCTCAATTAACTGAAAGGATCTCGATAAACTTTACAAAGAACATTTACAAAAAAATGTATAGCTAATATCTAGTTAATGATGAAAGGTAATGCTTTTCTTCTAAGATCAAGAATAAAGGAATATGTTTGATATTTTCATTTCTAATCGTCATTATGCTGGGTTTGCTAGCCAGTGTAATAAGGAAAGAAAAATTAAATAAAAAGCATACAAATTGGAAAGGAAGAAATAAAAATGCCTTCATTCACAGGTGACATAATTGTCTGTAGAAAATTTCAACTCATCTACAAAAAAAGCTACTGAAACTAATACGTGAATTTTTCAAGGTCAAAAGATATGGTCATTATACTAAAATCAATTGTATTTCTATACACTAAATAAAAGTTTGGAACACTTTATAAAAAGAAAATAGTACCATTATAATACCATAAAACATGAAATGCTTATGGATTAAATATAGCAAAATATGTTCAATCTTTATATGCTGAAAGCTATAAAAGAATATCTAAGAGATCTACATCATATTCATAGATTAGCAAATATGCACATGAAAAATGCTCAAAATCATTAGTCAACACAGAATGAAAATTAAAGCCATGATGAAATATCACCACAATCCACTAAAATGGCTATAATTATAATTTTAAAAGTGATAACACAAAATGCTGGTAACTGGGTATGGAACAACTGCATTGCTCATACTTGAAGGAATGCAAAAGGTACAACCACTTTGGAAGGATACTAGACAGTTTCATATGAAGATAAACACATACTGACCATATGGTACAGAAATTCTACCAAAGAGAAATGAAAGCACATGTCTCCCTGAATGAAGTTTTTTGTGTGAATGCTTATAAGCAAATTTATTCATAAATAGCTACAAAAGGGAAACAAAATAAATGTATTTAATTTGGTGAGTGAGAAAACTAAGTGTAGCATATCCATTCAATCAATAAACTACGAATTATCCAATGGAATACTACTAAGAGAAAAAAAGGAATGAAATGTTGATGCTTACCTCAATATGGAGAAATCTCAAAAGGCTTGAACAAAGTAAAAGAAATCAAACACAAAAAAATTACATAATGCATGGTAGAATTTGTATGAAATTATAGAAATTGACTTGTTCAGTCTTTCTGAGATTGTCAAACAGATTACTTCCATCAGTATTGAGCCAGGAGTAGAGGTTAAAATCACAAGTACACATACTTAAATTAACCTTTTTAAAAAGTAAACTATTAGTTGTTTTAAAAAGAGAAGAAAAATATATTAAAAAGTTGTAATGAATTAAGATTCTTGTCTTCCTTGGAGGAATGTTGGAAGAGGATGTGTATTTGGTAGGAAGGAAAGGAAAGAAAGAGCTACAATTTGTTAGCAGTTATGCATTTATCTTTATTTATCCCATACAGGGTAAAGTAGCCAAATGTTTAGGAGTCTTTGAATGCTTATATTGACATAGAAAGGTGGTCAGAATTCACTGCACAAACTTTTTCAAGGGATGCCTTTGATATTCTCTGTTGTAATGTATAGGACAAACCGTGGTGAAGTCCTTTGAAGGCTACTAAAAGTTAAGCTCACTGCTGGAACACTTAACTTCTATGACCTTTACTGAAGGCATGCAGGGAACTCTACTGAAAACTGTGTTGTTTCCTGAAAGGAACTGTCACATGGGATTAGAAATGTAATCAGAAATTTGACTTTTACCCATAGGTTCTGGTGTAACTTAATTAAACTAAAAAAGAAAAAAAATAGTAAAAATTTTTATGATGATCATGAGCTATTTATGTAAAAACTAAATACCAAAATATTCAGAAGTCTGTTTTCTAATTTCTAGACACAGCTTAAGTTGTACAAAATTCTAGACATTCATTGTGCATTTAGCCTCCCTGTTTGCAATTGATGTAATATCTCAATATTCCAAGTCATCTATTAGCATTTAGTAATTTTTAGGTATTTTCTACACCTAATATTAATTTTAATATCAGTAGATTACACTGTTTGAGTAAAAATATTCTAAAAACTGAGTAATATAATTTAAAAAGCCTTACTATATCAATATATCAAAATTCACATTCTTTTTCCCTTTAAATTTAATCTCTTCAACTTGGACATGTCAGTTGTGCAGATAACAGTAATAGTAATAATTGCAGCTAATATTAATTGATTTCTTTTATGTCAAGCACTAGGTAAATTCTTTATAGAGTTTATCAACTCATCACTCACATTATTTTAGGGATAACTGAGGCTTAAATGAGATTATGTAGTTTGCTCAAGGTAATGCCATTAGTAAAAACTAAGGATAGAGATAAAAATTCCAGCCATTTAAACTCAGAGCACTTGTTTTTAACAGTAAGTCATATGTTTATTGCTACTAATAAATTATATGTACATTTATTATATATACACACTCATAATATAAAATGTAATATAATGAATAATATGCATATGTACATTTGCAAATGTATATATTCTATTTTGTAAATATGTATATGTGTTATATATTATAAACAATGTTTATCTTATTTTCAGTATTGGAGGATTTTTTAAGATCTGACTATATTTTGGGCTATAGACAATACATAAAAACATACACAGATTTTTACAGACCTTGTTATAAAATCAAGAACATTAAATGAAATAAAGATGAAATTATGAATAACAACAAATGATGCCTCTCAGTCACTTAAAAAATGTAAAAACAAAATAAGTGTTCTCCATAATTTTAGGACAGAGGATGCTGGGATGGCTCAGCAGGCTGAGCATTCACTGTGCAGCCCTGGTGTCTGAGGATCCAATCCTGTACTCAGCCTGTGTGGATCCACATGCTGAACTGGGTTGTGCCCCCAGCTCAGTTCTTGCCAAGGCCCACGTGGGAGACCGCCACCAGGTTCCTGCCCTATGCAGCCCTGTGCCCACCTGTAGAATGAAACTATATCAAAAACTAATGACGCACAACTATGGAGACTGCTCTGGGCCCTCCTTCTCTCTTTGTTTCTCTCTCTTTCTTTCTCTGTCAAACAAACAAACAAACAAACAAACAAACAAAAACCACAATAAAAATAGATCTTTAAAAAGAAAAAACTTTTTGAACAAATTATAAATCAGCTTAGTTACAATTAGGAAATACAGCATTTAGAACACACTATGTCAAAGGCATAGGAACTATTGGAAAATTTCTCATAACAGTTAAAATCTTCAATATAAGTCATTTTCTCTCTAAATAATAAAAAAGATAATAAAAATATAAACATTTAATCAAGAAAATAAAATAGGAATAGCAAATGACAAGAAAGATTATTAAAAATAAAGAGGGAAATTAATGAACTGTAAGTTGAAAAACATTGGAATGGCTAATTGTTTAAAAAACTAGGTTAATGAGGTAAAAAAGAGGAAACAGAGAAATAAGAAAGAATCCAGATTCAAAAGATTTTTAAACATATCTGAAAATGACTAGTAATGTGAACACAAATAATAAATATGGTAATTACAGTGACATAATTTCTATAAAAATGTAAATTATGACTTATTTTTTAAGTATTAAAAGGTTAGGACATTTCATATCACCTCTAATTTTAACAGTATTTTCAAATGCATAAGTAATACAATAATATCTGTAAAACAAGAGGCATAAATATTGAAAAAATGTGCACAAAAACATTATGTATGTGATTATCACCTGGATCATATAAGCAAATGAGCTGAAAATCTCTCCGAACCATTAAGAGAGTAATATAAAAGTCTAGTTAAAATACAAAGTGTTCAGGTGCGCCTGGGAAGGGTACTTTGGGACTTCTACATATTCACAAAAATGGTTCAATCTATCACAGCCTCCATGGAGTTAGTCCAGTCCTCAAATACAGATGAGATTCTGTTTGGTGAGTCAGAAGCAGATGATGCCTTGATTTGTTTGAGCCACGAAGTACTTCCTGTTGTACAATATGCCCAGACCTGCAAATTGAAGCAGACCCTTTCTATTGCAAATAATCATGCAGCCATATTTTTCTTCATATTATTTTATTTCTTTCCGTTGAGCATGAGGATGATAAAATGGCTTAATAAAAGTAACAAAATCTGTATGTTTGCTAAAAATAAACAAACAAACACTAAATATTCAAAGAACAACAACCGAAATCTGATTGCAAATACAAAGCTAACAAAATATAATTTAAAGTAACAATAAAAATATTAAGTAACTGAAAATAATATTATAAGAAATGTGTAGGATCTATATAAGGAAATTCCAAGACTAGAATGAATGCAAACAAGATTACTGATTGATGAATTTTACCCAGTGAGGAAGTCAGTCTCCTCTTAACTCACTTACATGTTTAATTCTATCCCAATAAAAGTGACAGTAGACATTCTTTTTTTGAGGGTGAATATTTGAGAAGCTGGTAGGGAATCGTACAAGAGGTTAAATTAGATAGATGAGACGACTAGAAATAGGCTGAGTGCAAATCAAGCCTATGAGCTGTCCCAAAGGAAATTGAGTGAATGGCACATAAGGTTACTGTCACCATATACCAGTAGGTTCTTGACATAAAAAGAAACAACTTTTATAAGATACTCAGTGCTTCTTAATGATGAAGGGCAGGAAAAAGAATTGAGAGAGACAAAGATAAACGTGAATCCAATTTTTTCCTTCTAGGAGTTCTCTGTATTGCAGTGAAGACAAATTTCAACAACTAATTAAAATGTGTGTTTATAGACGTAATAAGGACCCCAATAACAATTGCATGGGGTTTTGTCAATAATTTCAATGTCACAGAAAAGTGGGGAAAAGTATCTTGGAAAGTCAATCAGTATGTGAAGAAGTGGAGCATGAAGAAGCTTGCTCAGGATTAGCTTTCTGGAGCTGGAGTTCATGATACAAATAGTGAGAGCCAAGGCTGGAAATGTGGATGAGGACTCATTTATGAAGAATTTCCTCTACTCTCATAAAGTATATATTTGCAGATCTGGGCAAACATATATACGTGTTGGGAGTGGGATGTATGTATATGCAATGTACGCACAAACACTTAAGGTGCACAGCTTTGTTTTGCTCTCAGCAATTTATCTTGGATCAATCATTGACTTTTTGTTTTCTTCAGTCTTCCTCAATTTGTGTTTTATTCTTATAGATAAGTTAATATTTTTGTGCATGTGTTCTCTTTTTAATGCTTTTTTTATTGTTAAATTTATTGAGATGACATTGATTAGTAAAAATTACATGGGTTCCAGGTGTTACAATATATCATCTATGTATTGCATTGTGCGTTCACTACCCAGAGTCAATTCTTTTTCCATCACCATGATGCCCACTCCTCTTCCCCCACCTAACTCTCCCACTACCCTCAGGTAACCACTAAACCAGGCATGTTCAACCTGCAGCCCAGTGCAGCTTTGAATGAGGCCCAACACAAATTATTAAAAATTAGGAGATGTTTTGTCATTTTCTTTTTTTAAGCTCATCAGCTGTTGTTAGTGCCATTGTATTTATGTGTGGCCCAAGACAATACTTCTTCCAGTGTGGTCCAGGGAAGCCCAAAGGCTGGACACTGCTACACTAAACTGTTGTCTGTGTTCATGAGTTTTTCTTTCTTTGCTGCTTTCAGTTTCATGTTCCACATATGAATGAAGTGATATGGTTCTTGTTTTTTTCTGTCTGGCTTATTTCACTTAGCATGATTATCTCCGTCCCCAAAATTTAAAACCTTAGTCTGCAAAGTTATATGTACCACAATGTTCATCACAGCACTGTTCATAATGGCCAAGTCATAAAAACAACCAAATTGTCCTTTGATAGATGAGTGGATACAGAAGTTGTGGTATATATATTAATATACAATGGAATATTACTCAGCCATAGAAAAGATGAAATACTGCCATTTGCAACAACATGGATGGACCTTGAACCAACCTTTTTTCAAAATTGTCACTGTTATTATTCCTTTAAATAATAAACCTCATTTTATCTTGAACAGAAACTCTCTAGTGAGGAGCAAAATATATTGATGTCACTTCACCAAGAGACTTTGAGGTTGCCTTGAAAAATATGCTACGTATTTACTGAGTTTGAATGAAAAAAATGCTTATATTTCTTAGATTTAGTATCTGAAATGAGAGTAAAAGTAAATTGCGTTTATTCATTCTTAAAGTGAGGAATTAGTCTTAAATCAGTTTGTCTGTGTCCTTTATTAAAACAGAAAATATTTTAAAATCCTAATAGTTCTAGTATGTATCTATATCAATGCAATTGATAGCAATTATTGGATTTTTCTTCTAAAAAATATCAGCTAACAAAAACAGATGCGCCTGAAACTTTACTGTTCAAGTGTCTCTTAATGGATCTAAAGGGGATAAAAAATCACTTCTTTGTGAACAGAGATATCTTTGGCCTTTACTGGAAATAATTCACACTGAATGCAAACTAATCTTCTATGAGATAGATTTCATTTGTGCTCTTATTACTTATCAGACAGTAACATTACGGAAATTTATGAATAATACAATTCTCAAAATAAATGAGAGGAATTTCTTTCACTTGATTCTTAATTATAGAAACTAACCTGGAATCTTTGGAGCCCCTGCTGAGTGGCTCAGATTGAGAAGTACAAAGGGAAGACCCTGCTGTGTGGGTAAACTGATGACTCACTTTTAATATCAGGTTGAGCCAGGAACTCAAACTCTGCCAAGTTGCCTCCGCGGGGAGTCCCACTTCAACCCACTCACATTTCCTAATAACAGCGCTCTGTTTCAACAGCGCTGAAATAAACCAAGCTTCTCTTAGGCATTTTGATTTGTAAACAAAGGTAGCATTAAAAATAATGAACTGCAGTGATTTCTAGAATAAAGTTTTAAAGCAGAAAGTTAAAAGGACACCTATATGATGACAACAGCATGCAATTGTGTCTAATGAACATTAGAAAAAGATTTCCTTCTAATATACGTTTTCCCCCCATTTTAGTTACACAATTATTCCACTTGCAGAACAACAATTTTGTCATTATAATATGAAGATGGGGATAGAGAGGAGGGGCATTTATAAATTTATGCTTATAAAAAAATAAGAGTTTGAAAGAGGTTTAATTTATAAACTTGGGGCCAAAGAAGTTTCATGTGATGTAGGCCATGCATTTCTGTGTTTTGACGTGGGGATTTAAGTTATCACACTGGTTAGGATTTTATGACTCCTTTAGACATGTTTATTTGAAATCTCCCTGGCTTTGCTTGGTGAACTCTAGGCGTGCAAAAGTACCCTGAGGCCACACAGTCACCTCTGGCAGATTGGTTTCCCATTTTTCTCCTTTTAGAACTCTGGTTCTGCCACTATTGCCACCCAGATCAAAAGCTCCATGTTTATTGTCTTGGTCACGTGGTGGAAAATATATCTCTCTGGGTCCGCCTTGCATTAGGTTTCCTGCTGAAGAGACAAAATCCTTTCTGTTCAGTCACAAAGATCGTCCTTGAAGAGGCTTGTGTTTGCTCACGAAGCTGCACTGCCGCTCTGATGGCAAATCCAGCAGCATTTGGAAATGGTCACAAATCACTGCTTTAGTTTTGTTGCTTTAATATTCACTTCCCTCCCCTCTCCACAACAGCACTGGGGCCCTTTGTAAAAATCATTCCAACTACTTCAGGGCACATTGCTGTTCCCCAGACTGAAAGAGGCAATTGGGAGTGAAAAGGGCTGGCCGTTTGAGATGCTTAAACAGAGCTTGGCGAGGTGGACCACATATCAATCACACTTCCTAAGTTATGAGTGTATTGCCTTCATGATACTGCAGGTGTATGTATGTTCAGGGTATTAAATAAATATTCTTTTAATTGACCAGATCCAAGACTAGTGCAAAGCAAGGGACACAATCTCACTCAACAGTAGGATTTCAATTAACCAAGGTAGAAACAGACATACAGGGTGGTCTGCGCAGCCATCTGTGGTTATGCTCTATTACAATTCAGAAGTGTTTTCTAATTATAGAAATCCTGTTTTGTGACCTGAACTCAGGAGGAGTTCTCCATTGTGCTTTGTGGAAAAGGATATTAGAAAGAAGAAGAAGAAGAGGAGGACAGGAAAAGGAAAAGAGAAGGCGAAAAGAAGACAAGATGGAAGAGAACGGAAAAGTATAAAAAAGGACTTCCTAACTGTACCATGAGACATCTAGAAATTAATGTTAGAAGATTTAAAGAATTTCTTGACCTAAATACAGAAAGAAAAACACAGTGTGACTTCTTAAAGAGGAATCTCAAAGACAAAATGAAAGACCTTTCGGTGTGATGCCCCCCCAAAATCATTGCCAATACCAACATCAAGGAATATATTCCGTATGTTTTCTCATAGGAGTCTTTAGTTCATATTGAGGGTTTTTTTGGGTTTTTTTTAGTATATGATGTAAAATTAAAATCCAATTTAATTCTTTTGCACATGAATTCCCAGTGTTTTCAACACCATTTATTGAAGAGGCTATCCTTTTCCCATTGTATATTCTTGATACCCTTGTCAAAAATTAGTTGACCATAATATATGCATGGATTTAATCCAGCTTCTCTATTCTGTTGTAGTGATCTATATGTCTGTTTCTCTGACCACACCACACTATTTTTGAATCAGAACATGTGACCACTCCAGCTTTGTTCTTCTTTTGAAGATTGCTTTGAGATCTTTCATGGTTCCATACAAAATTTTGGATTTTCTTTCTTTAAAAAAAAAATGCCACTAGAATTTTGATAGGGATTGCTTTGAATCTGTAGAGGACTTTGGGTAATATGAACATTTTAACAACATTAATTCTTCTTATTCTTGAACATGAGATATCTTTCCATTTGTTTTTGTCTTCTTCAATCTCTCATCTTTCTTATACTTTTACATATGTAGATTTATTTGATTTTTTAAAGATTTATTTCATTGCTTTTGACAGAGACAGAGAGAGACAGAAACAGAGAGAGACAGAGACAGAGAGAAGGGGGAAGGTCCAGAGCAGTCTCCGTAGTTGTACATCATAAGTTTTCAACATGGTTTCCTTCCACACAGGTAGGCAGGGTCCACTCAGGGCAGGAACTGGGCTGGGGGCCTCCTGGGAGGTATGCCCTCTCGAGTGAGAACTGACTTGGGGGTCTGCTGCCTGGGAAGCACACCTCAGTTCAGCATATGGGTCCACACCAGCCGGGATTCAATCCTCTGTCTCCGGGGCTGCAAAGAGAGTGCTTCACTCACTGTGCCATCCTGACTTCCCCTACAAATGTAAATTTAAAATATGCTAAATATAGTACCACAAATCACCAGGGAAAATAAAAATGAACTTTTAAATAAATGCTGCTAGAATAAACAGCCTTATAGAGAAAGGCAAGACTGGATTAATATTTATACCATATATTAAGGTAAATTTCATATGAACCAGATAGTAAATTGAAGAAATAGAGCCATACAAATACTAGAATATAAAATCATGGGTGAATTATCCTGTATTTTGGTTGCAGGGAAAACTTTCTCAACTATTACCAAGAGTTCATGAATATAAAGGGGAACAGTGACATAATTGATTACATAAAATTTTTTAAATATGTCATAAAAAACACAAGTATAGTAGAATGCAAATGTCAAAGTGCTAAAAATATTTGCAAACAAAACTACAGAGTGTATAAGTTTCCTATTATTGTTGTAACAAATTATCACAAAACTAGTGGCTTAAACGTCATAATTTTATTATCCTACAATCCTGGAAGTCAGAAATTTGAAATGATCTTCCACTGGAGGACTTTGTTCCTTCCGGATGCCCTAAGGAGACAGTCTTTCCTCTTGCCTTTTTCAGGTTCTAGATGCTGCCTGCATTCGCTGGATCATGATCCCTTCAAAGACAGATGTGTAGCGGCAGCACCGCCTTTCATTACGTGTTTTCAGTTTTTAAAACTCTGTTACAATAGCTTCTGGGTATTTTTATAAAAAATAAATACAATGTCCTATTTTACTAAATCAACAACATTTTGAAAACTCCTAAAGCTTGGTCTACAAATAAAGTATGATGCTTAGGACTATGGCATGGACTTTGAGGTGGTATTTTTCTGCATAATTATTCTGCCTTGTGTCTACACAGCTCAGATCAAGGACTAGAAATTAGAAAGAAAAAAAAATGACCCCACAGACAGTTATACAATCCTCTCATTTCATTATTTAATTTAACTCAGAATTGATATTTTGAATAAAGGAAATAGACTAGCCAGATTTTCCTGTCCTGGTTTCTTTATGAGTAGGAGTTCTGAATGTTTTGAGTGATATTTTAGTTTTTATAGTTGTAAGCCTATACCATGGAATGAACCTTATAAAGTTTATTACAGTAAATGTAAACATCATTTTCTAAAGAACACAATAAATTGAATCATCTTTCTCTCTTGTTGAATCCCTTAGTGTGGTTTGACCAAGGAAAAATTTTCTACCCTACTCCCTTAGATCCTCTTTTTCTTTCCATCATCTTCATTTTTCTCAATTCAATGATTATGTCCTGCACCTCAGTCTTTGATGAAATCATCATTTTCATTTTTATTAACTGCAGAGCATTTAATGACTTTTTGTACCATCAGCCAAAGTAAGATATCTGTCTACTAAAATCTTCATAATTCTATTGCTCTCACTGTTGGTATTGCTCTCAAACCACCCTCACAAGAAGGACAAGGCTCCCCAAGGCTGGCTGTGCAAGAGCTTTTACTCTCTGAACTCTCTGCAATGAGTAGTGATTCTAAGACTATCAAAGTAAAGGGTCTTAATTTTTTTTCCATAAAAAGGATAGCTCATAGGTTAAGCACTTACTATTAAAAAAGATTCCTACATTGTTCAGAAGCATTTGACTCCATTTCAAATACCTCAAATACCTCTGTTACTCCAAGAGCTTGGGGTTTTACATCTTGGGCTCCACCACACCAACCTTTTATGGTCCCAAAGAACTGACTAAAAATACTGTTATACACACACATATAAGAAATTTCTTATGTGAGTGATCTGTTTTCCCAAACCTTACTATTGGGAGTAATTGGGGTTGTCTTGAGAGTTAAAATTTAATTCCAACACATAATTAATCAGAATATAGTGTGCATAATCAAGTTAGAATAAATCTTTGCCTTCAAGACTTTGCTGTTGCATTATTTAATATTTAAATGTATCTAAAGAAAGAAAAGGTTCTTTGCAGGCAGGTCCAATGGGGTAAATGTTCTACAACTATGAATTGATAAAAGATAGGTACACACACAAGTGCCAGCCCTTGAAGCCTGAAAATGCAGAGGAGAAAGGAATCTTTGCAAAAGGACTTTATGTATCCTAAACTCCTTCACAAAGCCAACATGTGTGGTGCAGAATGGAGGATATTACACACAGTGATCTTCAGTATCCTCTCCTATTGTGAAAGGGGTGAAACAGCCTATCTTATCAAGTTCCACTAATATTTTACTTTAAGTCTCTTTTTATCTGCTTCCAAGTATCTTGAGAAAACATCTGCTTAATTTTGATTTTCCATTTAAATTTTACAGAGATGATGTACTAATCAAACATATACTAATGTTCAGATTCCCAGGACAGTTATATTTCTCACTGAAAATTTTAAATTTTCTTTCTGGGTGTAATTTATCTTAATGTTTAACTTGACTACAAAGAAATTTCTGATCATTGTAGGCTTGATTATTCTTGTTCATGTGACAGTGTTTCTCTTCCAAATTAATAAATGACCATTTTTTTTTTGCTATAGCTCTTTCTTGAGTTGTCAATGTTGAGGACCATACTTTTTATGGTTATATAATTACATAGTTATATAGATATGCTGATAAAATAATGATTTTGAACTTTGCTAAACTTACCATTCTGTCAACAAAAATTAATTGAGGACCTAACATGTATCATGTTGTTTTAAGTGCTTGGGACATATCAGAAAATCAAGCACACAAAATTTTTATTCTCATATCCTACCTCAGATTCTAGCACTAATCTATGGACATCTGTGAAGTGTCTTCCTGACAGTTTGCTGGGCGTTCTTCTGTCCAGCAAGCTCAAACCTAATTAAAATATCTGCCTTTCAAATTAGTAAGATCTATAGCTAGATAACTCCAGGAGGCAGTATGTCATTTCTATCTTATTAGGAGGCACTTGAAACATTGTGTTTCTCACAAAGTTTGCAGTTTTCCCATTTCCAGGAAACACTTTTTCTTGAAATTCAAATTCCATACATTCTGAATAATTACCTCTTTTTAAGCAGAACCACTATCTTTCTACGGGATCAAACATAAATCTATGAAAGCATTGTTGAATTATTCCTTTCTATCTATTTAAATGATAACTTGACTTCTTTATACAGCAATAGTCTTACAAAACTCACTTTGGATTTTAGTGGAAAGAGAAGAAAGTGTAACTTTTAATGAAAAAATAATTAGTTTTTAGATGTTTTTACACACAGAAGTCTTTCTAGAGCCAGGAACTACTAGATAAATGCATCCAAAGCTGAGGTAAGTGAAGTACCAGTCTCATAAAAGGCATCAGCAAGAATTTCTGTCAAAGTGTTTTCAGTTTTGACTTCCACTAGAGCACAAAATCTTTTCACAAAATCAGCAACTTACTAATTTATTACATAATGTTTTAGAACTGAAATACACTGATTAAACATATTTAAGTAAAGTCTAAAGTTGAACAATTGACCTCATGTTATGTATGTCCATGTATTTATGAAATAGTCCTAGAAAGGTGGCAATATAGTTTTAATTGTATGTTCAGTCTTGGCTTCTTTTTCTTTTCCCAAGTTCTGACCAGCTTCCTCCCCACCCCACCCCAATATTTCTCCAGGCCCAACAATCTTTTTCCAGTCTTCTCTATCTTCTATGTCCTTGCTATCCTAATATAATCCTTTATCATCTTCAGACTAGGTCATTGCAATGGTTTTCTAACTCAGTTCTATACAAATGGCTGATGTACGGTAATAAGTATAGAAATGGAGATTAAGCATTTAGAAGTTACTATAGTGTTTTTGATGTTTTGTGGAATTTCAAGCATGTAACAATTGGATTTCCTTCATTGAGTAGGTTGTGGACAGTTTAGGGATTGTTGAGCTCCTTACAGTGAGTTGCATGTGGCACAAGCTATGTACTAGTGATGTGCAGTATGACCACATACTGGGTGGTGGCCAACTGGAGACTGAAAATCAAACAAAACAAATAAACAAAAATTTTTTCCAACGAAAAGGGTTTAAAAAGAACAGACTTAATTGCTCTGTCTTCCTCTTGTACTTGAAAACATCTACCAATGGCTCCTTATCCTACAAAATAAAGTCCTAGCCCTTTTGCATGTCATGCAAGATCCTTCATTATCTTTTCCTTTCTTGAATCTGTTCATTCATTACTCTCTCACACACACTGTAGTCAACAAAAACGCCAAATTGCTGTGTGCCATAGCAGGCTACATTCTGCTTATACTTCTAGTCTTTACTCAAACATCTATCTCCTCAAGGATAAGCTGACCAGACATACTGTTTTAAATGGGACAGAAAACAATGGTACTGTCCCATTTCAAATGGTACGTATGGTCAGCCTAGTCTGGGGGTGGCGAACATATGGCACGCGTGCCCAAAGTGGCATGTGGAGCAATTATTTCAGCACGCGGAATTATTGTGGGTTTTTTTTTTGTTATAAAAACATCCTATGCCTCTTATAGACATAAAAATAATGGATACCTCTATCTCACTCAATGGGTTGGCACGCGAGTCGAGCGAGTATACTCTTATTTCATAAACTTTGGCACTCAATCGCCAAAAGGTTCGCCACCCCTGCTAGTCTCACTGGGCTAAACTCAAGGTACCAGTAGGCTGACCATACATACCATTTGAAACAGGACAATATCATTGTTTTCTGTCCCATTTAAAATGGTGCACCTAGTCAGCCTACTCCAGGACGAAACCCTACCTGGACACTCAGACTGGTTTTCTTGTATCTCTTCTCTACTCCTGTAATTCTCAGTGTATGTGCTTATTATTACATATGCCCCATTGGAACATCACAGTATTTATGTGTCAGTCTCTCTCACAAGCAGGTGAACTCTTTTAAGCAGGTGCTATGTCCTAGTCTTCATTATTAAGCTCCTGTTTTTCAGAGTAGACATTTAATGCATGTTTGTTAAATTAATGAATAATTAATGTATATTAAGGAAGAGTCAAGAGATCTGGGTTTGAGCTCTATTTCTGTAGTAGACATAAATATTTCTTCGGTTAGACTTACAAGTTAGTTTATTTTTCTATTTAGGAGTATACTCAAATGCAAAGACCAAGGAATGGACACATGTTACTAATGTTTGAGTATCATGTCAACAAAATTAGAAGTTCTCCACTTTAATAATTCTTTCTACACTTTTAAACAATAAAAATATTTCATTTTTTATTATTTCTTCAGACCTCTCCTAATGCCTTGGGCCTGTAGAACCAGGTAGCGAGTGGAGAAGTCGTCAATTATTGCTATAGAAGCTTTTCAGTCATATGAGCTCAAGTTGTTAGTGTCATTACTTTCCCCAAAAGAGTTCATCTATACATACACTCAATTCAAAGTAATAATGAATTATTATTTCTAAGTGAACACTGCAGGAATTTGGATAAGCTTAAAAAATATTGGAAAGTTTACAATTGTTTTTATTTTAAAAGCCACACAGGTAGTAAACCTATATTAGACTTTTAATAGAAATTCTAGCAGTTGAAGAGCAATGAAATATAACCATATAAAATAAAAAAGCTTGCACATAGATATATAAAGTTATGTAAGTGATAGGCCAATTAAAATTATAAATGTATTGGGAGTGACTCTGTAGACCACCTCCCTCTTTTCCCTCGTCTTCCTGCACCACACACACACTCAGAGACACCCTTCACCTTCCTTACCAGTGACCACCCAGACACAGTCATGGTTAACTAAGGGTAATTCAGTAACACGACACATTCAAGTACTCTGGGTCATGCACAGTGTGAGATCATTAGTCGGTACCCACATACATTAAATTTTTAAAGCCCTCTTTGGATTCAATCCAAGAATTATCTCATCAACACTTAACACCCCAGCCACAGAAGAAGAAGCAGGAGAGTGAAATATCACACTGAAATATGAATGAAAGGAGAGACTGAATTGAGACTCAGAGGAGAAAAGGGTCTCATAACTACTCCCAGTCCACATCCTTGTTGAGTTCTCCTGTGCCTTGAAAAGTCTAGCCAATGTATAAGTTTGCACTTCTCCACAAAGGACTCAGCCTGTGATTGCTTCGCAGGAATAGAATTTAGGAGGGGTGAGTGTGAAAGGAGAAGGGGGTGAGAAGAAGTCATCGAGAGAATGCCCAGAACTGCCTAAGAGAGAAAGGATGAGACGAAGAAAGGTCGAGCAGGCCTGGTTGTTAGCATGAGTCTTCTTTTCAAGCCTTTCAATATTTAGAGGTCTATTTCAAACGTGGATTTATGAATATCTTACAAAATATTTAGCAATAGGAATATAACCAATAGGAGAAAAGCAATATTTTTGGCACACTCAAAGCATTATGTTTTTCTTCCTTTAAAGAAAAGTTCTTCTTCGAAGATTTAGTTTTTTACTGAAAACATTCTAGCAAGGGGGGGAAATAGTCACTTCTAAACTAGGAAGAATTGTGAAAGATGATCTAAGTTGTTATGACTGCTATTACTTTAATTCTTAAATGACTTTCAAGGATGTACTTACATCTTTATGACTTTTAGGAATATTTATTAACTGTTCGTGACTGTTTGAGAACTGGGGATAAAATGACGAACAAGATGACTCAGCCCTGATGTCTTTTATAGTCCATTCAGGAATATAAGCAAAAAAGCAATCACAATAAACTGTTACAAGTGTTATGATAGGGATGTAATAAGTGTGGTGAAAGACATAGAAGGAACTCCTGACTCAGTCTAAGAGTGACAGAAAAATTAAAGCAAGTGACATTTTTCCTAAAATACGGAGGATGAGTAGAAGTTATGCAGTAAAAATTGAAATGTTTTTGTGCTTACTCTTAACTGGTAACTTACTGGAAGCCAGAGGAAGTGAGAAAGTATGAATGGTGAGGAAATGTGTACATACACAAAATACAGTTCACCGTAAATACAGTACAGATGGCAAGATGGGAAGTAGCATAAGGTGAGTCTTGAGAGAAAGGCAGAGAAGCTGGTCAGGTCAGGGAAGCCCTTATGTCAGTGATCCTATAATGTGTACTTATACTGGATACTTTTGAGAATGAAGAGAGACACTATTAATAAGTCTGCCAGGACATAGGTATAAGGAAACACATATGGTAGTTCTTTTGAAAAGATGTACAAAGAGGATGCTGGGATGGTTCAGCAGATGAAGTTCTTGCAACCGCAAGACCTGGGGATTGAATCGCAGGCTCAGTGCCAGCCTGTGCAATCCTATATGCTGAGCTGTGGTGGTGGGATGGTGGTGAAGATTCTTGCCTCACATGCAGGAGGACCCTGGTTTTGTTCCCACATCCACCTGTGCTGAATGAAACCATGTCACAACTAATGGCACACTGCTCTGGGACCTCCCTTTCTCTCTCTCTCTCTCTCTCTCTCTCTCTCTCTCTCTCTCTTTCTCTCACACCTTCTCTCAAACAATAAAATAAATCTTTTATTTTTAAATGAAGAAAGAATTTTAAACAGAAGGATGGCATGCTTACATTTGCATTTTCAAATGGAATTTATTGGAGACCAGTTTGGGGAAAACTAAGAATGGGCACAGGGCCGGGATGGCTCAGTGGGTTAAGTGCTCACTTTGCAACCCTGGGGACTGAGGATCGAATCCCAGCCCTGGCCCATGTGGACCCATATGCTGAACTGGGAGCTCCCCCAGTTCAGTTCTCTCTCTCTCTCTCTGTATCTCTCTCTCTCTCTCTCTGTCTCTGTCAAAACAAATAAAAAAATATATATATATTTAAAAGGAAAAAAAAAGGGCACAGGCAGACCAGCTAGGAAAGTTTTAGATTAACTCGGATGACCAAAGATCATAAACGGAACTAGAATACTTTAAGCCATTTGGAGGAGAATAAATACACTTTGATTTAAAGGAAGTATAATCAATAAGAACAATTGGAATTGAGGGGGTGGAGGTTGGAGAAGAGGTAGATCATTTCCAAGTTATGATTTAAGCAACTGATTGTACAGTGATGACTTTTACTGAAATTAGAAACATTGGAAGAGAATCTTGATTTGTCGAGGGGCAGTACTAGGTGTTTAGTTTGTATCATACTAAGTTTGAGGAAGCTGAGAAATTTTCAATTTGAAACTTTTTAGGAGACAAACTTGTACATCAGCTGCTATAAAAGCAGGAGTCATTGATAGATGGAGTAAGGGGGAAAGAATGGTATCATTAAAGAAAAGAATGTAAAGTAGATAAGAAACCTTGGAGCAAGCCTTGATATTCTCTGTTATTTAATAGATATAAAAAGAAACAGGTGAAGGAGGCTGAGAAAAAGCAATCAAAAGAGATAGAATGTGAACTTCTAAATGAGATGTCAAGTAAAATAAGGATTACAAATATGCAATGAGTTCAGTTGCAAACAGGTCATTCAAGTTGCCATTTCTTTTATCTCTACCTTTCTGTTTTCTTTTCTATTGTTAATTTTATTATAAGACTGCTATAGAGACTGCTTCTTTTTTGCGGTGATTTTAATTATATTAATTATGATTTTAATTCCTTTAATGATAACACAAGCATTATAAACAAATGTACATAACTCCAATTATATAAATTAAATGTGAAGCAATAATTTTAAACTTATTTTGTAACAAAACATTGTAACTTTTTTTTGCCTTACATTTCTCTCTTTCTCTTGCTTTTTTTCATTTAACTCACCCAGAATTACAAATCTTATATATATGCCTACTAAATTATCTAGTATCAATACTTTTATTTCCTCATTGCATTCTATTTTGATGATATGATGACAGATATTTAGACATCATATCAAACTGTCTTTCACAAATAATTACTTCATTTCCTTTTGCCTTCTGGAATCTCACACACCTAGTTATAAATACTAGTTCAATCTTATATTAATAGGATGAGCTTAAGCAACTGGATACAGTCTATGTGGTTGTTTATTTTTAAGGAGTTTCTGACACAAGTTAGTGTTTCAAAAAGTCTTTATTTTCTCTCTCTCATTTTATTTCTAACCTTTAGCTTGTTTTAACCCTCACTGTTAGTCCATTTCTACTGTAACCCCCGAATTCTTGGGTTCTGTTCTTTATTGAGTCATCTGACCACAGAAAATTTGGAAAGAAAAAGTACTATACTAGTGCGTTTTCTGAAACCTTGTAAATCTGACGATGTCTTTATAATACAGTAAAATCATTGGGTTGTAATCCTCTCCATTGTCAAATCTTTAAAGATGCTTTTTTCATTGCCTTATGGAATTTTTTATTGTCACAAAGCAGAAATATGAGATTGGTTTGATTTTGCTTCTTTGAAAGTGACCGCTTTCTTCCTTCTTGATACTAGTAGATTTCTTTAATCTTAAATTTTAATGTTTTTACAGGGGTTCTGTGTGTGTGTGTGTGTGTGTGTGTGTGTGTGTGTGTGTGTGTACTACTGAACTTAGTATTCTGGTTTTGCTTGAACAGGTTTGCAATCTCTAGAGCTCCCAAATCAGATCATTTTTGTGACCTGGAGCATTCTCTTTACCCATACAGTAAAATGTTGTTTCTAACCTATTTGTAGTGTTCTTCAAAATCATTTATATTTTGTAACCTGGATATTTATAATTTGCCTTCTATTAGTTCATCTTCTATTATTTGCTACTTATTTATGTAATGTGTTCTTATTTTAATAATCATTCTACAGTTTGCCTTTTTGACATTTATATTGAAATATAATTACTATTTTAAATTACTTAATTTTGTCTTCTTTTTTATTTCATTGCTCTTATAGTAAAGTAGTGAAGAAAGTTTAGGGAGTTCTTGCCCAATAGCCTCTAATTTTATCTATGGAGTAGGAGACAAGGAATCTACTAAGATTGAAGGTCAGCAAGCGTGAATAGAGGATTTGAGATTAGAGAAGTTATGATAGTTCTAGAGAAGAATGGAAAGGAAACTAACCAAGACAAGAAAACGAAGAGCTAAGCAAAATAGAATATTTGGCTAAAACTGAGCACTATAAATTTGTGGTTTCTGCCTTCAGGGAACATAAAATCCAGTTGGGGAAAATGAGAAGTACTCAAACCATTACAACCCAAACAATGTACCATGGTATGTAATTGTGAATAAGCAATTCAGATAAATTTATGACTCAGACTTTTTTACTTTTTATGTTAATTGGACATCCCCAAATATACAGGAAGAAACATTTTTTCCACAAAAAAAATCTAAAAATAATAACAAGCATGATCACATCTCCTGATTAGCCCATCCACTATCTGACAAGTTTTTTTTGCAAACTTACCACTCATGTTGGGATCAAAAATATATAAATTTACTTAATTTATTATATATTTTATAAGGTAGACTCTGAATTAATTTTGTACCTGCATCCTAAACATCTTTAGCTTCTATTTTCAAATTTAAGCAGAAATTAATAAAAATAAAATTACCTCCTAAATATGTAGTTGTTTCTAAATAACACTGCATATATATTTGAGTCTGTGAATACTGTTTAATCTGAATCTTTTACTTTGTATCTAGAAAATGTTCAAAGACAGTTATAATAACTATACATAAGAATCTTAAATGGTGGACTATATTATTTATACTGAAATTAAAGAGATTACAAAACTTGTACCATAAAATTACCAAATGTGCAACTATAAATATAAATAGGAGTAAATTTTTATGGTATAGAAAATAATGTAATAATAATTTTCTAATGCCTTTTCATTCTTTTTTAAGATTAGCAGCAAACATTTTTAAAGATTCTCAGCAAGAGAAGATGTATTCATCAGCTTGCCTTATTGCATAGTAATTCAGGACAAACCTAAAGCGATTACAGATTTACTGAGTCCTGGAAGTCGAAATCTAGGGAATGAAGACACAGAAAGGAATGTCACAACTAAGAGACTTTCAACAAGATGGAATGGCATTCTAGGTTTAAGTCTAAAATTGTAGCTGTTCTGGGGTATACTAGGGTACACCAGTTAACAACTATGCATAGAGAAATCATGACTTTTCACTAGAAATTCCACAAAATAGATATCAAAATATTTAAAGAAAATATGGGAAAACCTTTAGATATGTTATGGCCATGTCCTGCACACATAACATCTGTATTTGTTGGGCAACTATCACATGATATCACAGATTGAGTGGCTTAAATAATAGAGATATATTTTTCAGAGTTCTGGAAGCTGGAAGTCTGTGATTAAGGTGCCAGGAAATTCAGTTTCTTATGAGACATTTCTTTTTGGCTTGTGGAGGACTGCTATGGCCTTTCATTGAGTGTGTGTGTGTGTGTGTGTGTGTGTGTGTGTATCAGAAGTAGCAACTCTTTTTTAATGAGCCAGTAAACCTTAAATAGGGCTTTACTTCTGCTGCACCCTGTATATGCTGTCCAGAAAAAAACCAGCCATAAACGCTTCTAATTTTTGTATTACATGGCTGATACAACAGTATATATATATATATATATATATAAATACAAGAACCAAGAAAGATTTGCCATCTCTTCTTATAAGGACTCTAATTGAATCAAAGCCCCACTCCTAATGACTTTAACTTTACTTACATGGAAGCTCCATCTCCAAATACAGCCCTGTTGGAGGTTAGTCTTTCAACACATGCATTTAAGGGGAACATAAAGATTCAGTCCATAACATTATCCATGGGAATAGAATTACTGGAAAAAAACAGTTTCCCTTTATTTAAAAGTAGTTTTCTCCAAATACACCATTTTGGAGCTATTTAAATACATTAAAAAGAGTCACAGTTGAAAGCAGCATTAGCCTCTTCCCGGTGCTCTGGACCTCTTTGAAAGCTACTTAAGACTCAGCTCTACCCTATCCTCATACCATAACCTGCCAGGGAAGAGAGGTGGAGGTGCAGGGTGGAAAATCCAAGATCATACAGTATAAACAGCTCACTCTAATCCTTTTAAATGACCAAAAACTATTATCTAGGCAGGCCAAAAAGCTGGCTTGCAAAATCTTAATCCCTTTTCCCCCAAATATCAGTTACACTTATAATTAGAATAAAGGTATTTTATTTAAAGCACTCTCGTCTTTGAATAAGTATTCAACCTAGTTAGGTTTCTTGGAACATAAAACAACTTATTTTTCCTAGGGATGGGCTTGCTTAGATTTTACATGCTTAAAATATTTAACTTTACTCTTGCCTTATGTATTTGCTTTCTGAGTGCTCTTGCGAATAACCACGCTTCATGGGTAAGTATATGCACATTTTTTTTCTCACTTTATCTAAAATAATTTTAGGAAATTTGCCTTAAACCATGGATCTTGACAACAATGTTTTTAACTTAATCTTGACTGATATTATTATTAAATAACTATCCTAATGTTTCACCTAAACCCCACCAATTGAATCACTCCTATTTTTTAACATTTCCAGTTATATTTCTGAGAGAATTTTCTAGTCACAGAGGTGGGGTTTTTTTCCTGTGGTAAGGAAGTCATTTACTGGACTGTTTTATATTTTACTTTGTTTAATTTAAGACAAAACATATTTCTGGAATGGACTATTGCAAAGCAGTTGTGTCAAAGGCAAAATATCTAATAACCTCTTCACTGTCTATGCAACAGCCACTATTAAAACATTAGTCCAGGGTATTAAAATGACATACAGAGTGATGTTTATTGCTCTGGAGTAAAGAGCCCTGCCTGTTGTTCTTCCAGAAACTCTTTGTTTCGTCTCAGTGCATGCTTGGATTTGCTCCCTGATACGATTTCCATTTCTTGAGACCAGACTTCCTAGATATACCATCCATGATCCACCCACTTCTTGTCTTATATACATCAAACAATGCAGAAATCGTTGGGAGTATATTATTTTTAAAAACAGGTCTGGTACTTTCTTGGCTCTTTGGTAACTGTTATTATTGGAATTTTTACAATTTTATGGAATTCAAAGGGACCCTACAATTTCCTTGAGTGTAGGATTTCTTCTTTCCTGTGTTTTTATGCCACAAAACTGAGTTTCAAAGAGAAACACGAGAAACATGCTTCTTTCTGCAAGGAATAAAAGGTCTTCAGCAAATTCCTAATCTAATTAACATCTTTAACAACTCAGACAATAAATTGACTGCAACTGCTCTTGAAGCTCTGTGCCACCTTGTTAAGTTCCTTTCCGAGACTGCTATAAATCAAAGGAGAAATGCTAGGGTCGTTGCACATGTTTGTTGCTTGTTCCAATGTGAAAGGCTGATTGCTTTACCAACTGCTCATTTAGACTGAATACTTTTTTAGACATGTTTAGCTTTTCAGGTTTGGAAAAGAGGCCCCTCTGAATGCATGGGATTATATGTTGGCTCTAGTTTCTTAGGCCAAAATAGAATAACCTGGTTACTTAGCTTTTTATGCATTATGCACATTTTTCAAAGAGAATAAAATATAGACAAATTAAAACATGAAAAAGAGTACATGCTCTCCTTCAACATTTAATCAGAAATGATGGCATGCTATTGAAATTCTGTAATTTCTTCTGTATCACGAATCTTTCTAGGAGACATTATTGATCTCAATTTATTCAATGATTGTAATAATGATATTTCTCTAACATCACAGGGCTATCATTTATGTTAAAATAAGTCAATGTTTTATTTCAAACTGAACTTTCACACAACTGAGGTGCAGAAAGAGACAAATATTGGTTAATAATTTAAATGTCAATTTGAACACATTTTATCTTTCAGATATATGAGTATTGTGGTGGACTGAGCTTAATGAGTTTTTTGTCCCTGGTCCAGTTGACTTGTCTCTACAGTGACCATAATATATACAGAGCCATTCTCCTGGAATTTTAAACAATGCCTTTTTTTAAGCAATGTTGTTCATAAACTTCAAAGTAAAGAGTTTTCAAGTCTAGATCTTGGCCTGGTAAGTTATAAAACAAAAGAAGACTATTTTAATGTCTAATTCAAAAAGAGTTTTAAGTATCACACAGTAGTAAATCATCAAGTAACTTAATTGTAATTTTTTTAAGTCAGTTATATTGCATTTTGTCAATCAAACAACAAGGAAAGTTTTTCTGGTCTATTCACAAAAAGAGAAATTAAAAAAGTAAGATATACAGCCTATTTCATTCATTAAGGAAGTATGAATTATGATATATTTGAAAAACTGTTTTACACCTTTTTATTACAAAAATATATAAGTAATAACATAATGCCAGTAAAGTTTGTACTTTCATATTCTGTTCATGGTATTCACAAGGAACATTATTTAGAAACCAATTTCAAAATGTATTTACACAATTAATACTAACATCCGGTAATCCCATATGCAGTTATTTATGAAAAGGAAACAACAGAGATGTTTAGAAAAGCCTTATTTTTTAAAAGATTTATTTTATTGGTTTGAGAGAAAGTGAGAAAGAGAAAGAGCGAAAGGGGGAGGGCCCAGAGCGGTCTCCGTAGCTGTATGTCATTAGTTGTGATATAGTTTCATTTCACACAGGTTGATGTGGGGCCACGTGGGTTGAATCCAAATCGGGGGCCTCCCTCATGTAAAGTAAGAACCTTCACCACCATCTTGGTGGTTACCAATTGTGCCCACAGTTCAGCATATAGGTTTGCATGGGCAGGGCCTGGTATTCGATCCCCAGACCTCGCAATTGTAAGGCAAGCACTTAACCTGTTGAGCTATTCTAGCATCCCTAGAAAAAAATTATTTATAGTTGCCAAAAATTGATAACATGAAAATGTCTGATGATAATCAAATAGTTAAATTTGACACATCAACTACACGCATATTACTCAACAATTAAAGTGATGGTTATAATTATTATATACTAACATGAAAAAAGAAGCTTAAGAGCTAATGTTAGGGGAGAGAAAAGCAGGATGCAAATATTATGCCTACTAAAATTATAGATATTTATAAATAAACATATAAGAAAATTTGGGGAATTATTTTCTAAAATAATAATAGATCCTATTTTGGGGTAGTCTTTTCCCTTTAAGATTTCCAAATGTTTTAGTAATATGATTATATTAATATTATCTTTTTAATATTTATTTTAAAATACAAACATGGTAATAGTTCTAACCCATTATTTGCAAATTAACCAACAAAACCTCAATGTAAATAACTCTGACCAGCTTCCCAAAATTCCAGTGTGTGCAGTTATTTCTGAACCGTTGTGAGGAAGAGAAAAAATATCAAAGATAAATGAGGCCAAGCCTATCTGGACAGGTTAATGTGTCGTGAAAGTGAATTGTGACTAACTGGAAGGTATTTTACCAACTTAATTGTCTGTTTCTACATCTTCAGGTTGGAGGCTAGAAAATATATTGTAAAAATACATTTTCATAAAGTGCCTTGTAGTATATGGGTTGAAGCTTGTGGGAAGTCTGATATTTAAAATGATGGATGGGTCACCCAAGAAGCGGGCTGTGAAGAGACCAAAGCCGGGTTTTTGTTTTCCAGGTTAATCTCAGAAACCTTCCAAATTAGCGTTGAATCTTCGGGGTTAAACTTGAGAGATGGAAGCGTTAATGTCTGTGCTATCCAGATGAGCTTCTTGTTTCTTATGAGTTTTGATATACATAGTGTTATTTTTACATTTAAAGTTACCAGATATTGGCCATTTCAGGAGAAACCCTGGGATTTGCTCTCTGCATCCCCAGCTGCACCATAATGTTAATTTTGGGGAAAACAACGAGGAGAATTTAGCCACTCTTAGGGTAAATGAAGGATTAAGCTTGACTTTTCTGGAATCAACATTTGGTGGAACATTTCTTGCACACATTCACCCATGATTACATAAATGAACAAATTAAATACATAATTGAATTGCATTTTTCTCCTTATGGGCTGGCTCTCTAGTACTTTCTTTTTAAAAATATATAGTTTCTCTAAATGAGAGTGGAAAGGCTTGGAATACTGTTTTTAATCACAAATTCAAGTGCAAAATGGATGATCTGACCAAGGTGAAGACCTGGTTACTTGTAGTACATAATACTTCTTTTTCTTCTTCTTCTTCTTTTTTTTTTTTTTAATAACCAAAGAAGAAAGAACTGAAATGCTCTGCTTCAAAGAGAGTCCCCCACACCCCAAACTGGAGGGAATATGCTTGCTAAAAACGTATTTATACTTACATAGAGTGAATCTGGCCACCAGATCAGAACAACAGATAAACCAGAACAATTCTTTAGTTTCCCAATTTAGATGAATTCAGCTTAAATTCAAGGGTCTGGAGGCTACGTTTCAAGATCAGTAAGAACTGGGGAATACAGTAGTCAGCTCCACCCTAGGTTGACTTTACCAGTGGCCAGAGACACTGGTAGTAAAGGCATCTTATCTTAGTGGGAAGACCTGGAAAAGCTGCACCTGAATTAGAACTCCTACTGCAAAAACTGGACTAGGCCTAAAGGTATTTGAAACATTTATTCTGACCTTTTACAAAGCTATCTCTATTGAATACTGTAGTAGAGTATTTCCCTATATTGGTGTATTATTTTTCAATTAAACCATTTTTTCTGGTCATTTGGACACAATTAAATAATACTATGATGTTTGTAATTCCCTTTTCCTCATGGGCATATTCACTGCTACAGATGTCATTAGACATGAATTTGTGCAACTCGTATCTCCTAACTACTTCAAAAGTGGTAGTTGTACTGAACGAAACTTGTAATGTGTAGCACATGAAGTCTGTTTGCTTTTTCTCTTATGGTCTTTTAAATTTGGAATTCTTATTTTAATGGCCTTTAACTTCTCATTTATGCTGTTTCCTTATCCATTGATTTATATGGTTAAAAAACAATAATCATCTAGTTATATAAGTCTCACTTGCTACTCTCAGGCTCTTTATTAGACTTTGCTGGACCTGTTTGAAACATTTTTATGCCTTTATAATCAGGCCACTTTCACTTTGGATTTGTGATTACTAACTTATCTATTTAGGCTAGAGGATTAAAAATATCTCTGATATCAGCATTTAACCAATAAAAACCTCACGTGGGACTTTGATTGCTTTTGTACAAGAAAAAATATTTTTAAAAATAAAGGCTTTGTTTTTAGTGATTAACCTCACAAAACTAGCAAAACAAACAAAAAACAGATTTTGAAAAACTTTGTGATTGAATCTTTTTATCTAGTCACCTTTATGTTTTCTCTAATCATCTTATTCATCTATATTTCTAGCATAAAATATTGTGCTTAACACATGATTAATGCTCAATAAACTTATATTTGATTGGAATCAAATGAATCTATCAGCACATTATTATATGTAAAATCATGTACTAAATTTCATAAAAGATAAATCAAGGTTTTCAGATTTTTCTTTCTCAAATTTTATATAAACATATGCTCTAATGATATTCTGGGACTGCAGTCCACAATGAAGTTGGTTGTAAAATATATGATTCATTGGTCGTCACTAAGCAAATGGTTGAAACACTAAATCACTTTGCAGATATACAGAGACAACTGTGTTTATCTCTAGTTTCCATGAATTGGTCATCCAAACAGAAGATTTCACTGGACTGTTTTGTTTCTGAACATGTAAACTTGAAGTCTTGAGCCTCAATTATGCCTAATGAGAATTCCTAGAGTTATAAGGCACATGAGTGGATTGTTAAATAATCTAACTTAGCAAGGACTTAAAATAGTTATATTTTAAAAGATTGGCTTGACCAGATGCAAAAAGACCACATATTGTACTATTCCATTTATTGGAAATGTCTAGAAAAGTCAGAGAGACAGAAAGTAGATTAGTTGTTGCCTGAGGCTATGAGTGGGGACACAAATTAGCTGTAAATGTACACTAGGATCTTAGAAGGGCAATGGAAATATTCTAAAACAGAATGGTGATGATGGTTACTTAATTTGGCCCATTTACTAAAATTTTTCATGCATGCACACAATACACACACATGGCTTGACTAAAATGTTTTCAAAGATTATGTTTCTTCAGTGATCGATAAAATGTACACAGTTTAAGCTTCTTATATGAGGGGGTATGCAAAAAAATAAAAATAACAAAACGAATCTGGAGCACGGTCCCCTTCTATTACAGGCTTCGCATGCTAGGTGAGTGTTCCAGGAACCCTTCTGCCTCCGTGTACCGGCTGACATTGTTTTAAGAGGCTGTGTTCAGCTTCAGTGAACTGTTTTTGGAGACTCTCATTGCGTTTGCCCATTTCACGAACAGCGTGAGGCATGACAACACACCTGCCCACACCCAACAATGTTTTGTTTGATTGTTTGTTTCCATGGATGAAAAAGATCCTCAAAGGGAAATGTGTTGCCAATGTGGAAGAGGTGAAACAAAAAAATGACAGAACAGCTAGGAGGCATCAAAATCAAGTTAAAAAACCACTGAACAGTGGGAGAAGCACATCGATAGGTGTAGTGCATCAAACATAGAGCACTTTGAAGGTGACAAGTTCAACATGTAAGAATAAATAGACAATTTTAAGTAAACAGATTCAGCTTTTGGGGGGGTCCCACTTTGTACAATCTGTACTTTTTTTTACACCTATAAGATGATAGAAACAAATTCTGGACATTTGCTAAGTCTTTCCATCTTTGGGGATGGATGTGCATGCCTTATCCTACAATTTAACCACTTTATTCGAGAACTCAGATATTGACAATGAATCAAATATTCTCTGTAACGCAATGTGAAACTTATACAAGCATATCAATCATACCTGTCTTATCAAGCTCTACATCCCAGAACCTATTGTCATGTCTTGTACATGGTGTGTACTCCTTAAATATATGCTAAATGAATAAACGGAGAACTGCATGGATGTATAGCTGCACAATAAAGTTGCTGACCCTAGGGCAGAATTTTCTGTAATTGTAGGAAGCTGTATTAAGTCATTCATAACCTACTATTTGTTTTGGTACTTTAAAGTTATTTAAGATGAACACACAAAACAAATATTTTCAACTAAACATTGTCTTATCTGTGCACTACTATTATGAAATAGTCTTTTCTTTCCCTTTCAGAAACTGAATATTGCCCCATGGGAGAGGGTTAAAAATAAGTCCAGTGTTCCATTAGCTTAGATGAACACAAAGAAAAAGCATTTCTATAATGATAGAAATAAGGGATTATTGCATGTTCTGGTTTATTCATAAAACTATGTTGGAAAGACCTGCATGCAATTCAGCTTTTGGCAGTGAACCTTTTTCAGGAACAAAATCAATAAAAGTCAGAGTGCATTAAGGAATTTATGGATCACACAAAGACATTTTGGCGTAAAAATTAATTCTTTATAACCTGAATGTAACTTATGATAATCTATTCTATTGAACTAAAATGATATATTTAACTCAGTCACAAAGTGCTAATTTCATAGTGCCTTTCTTCCCCCCAGCTGTTCCTGCCTAGGTGTTAGAGGTAATTAACTGCCATTTTTCTCAGTAATTCAGAAACTGCAATGAATCAAAAACCTCTGTGTGAGTGATGGTAGAAAATTGCAACACTTAGTTTATTATGTAGCACATGCTCCCTCCAGTTGTTTAATGTTGGGAAGAGTTACCCCAGAATTTATTATACGTAACTATTAGACAACTGGGTTTTTTTTTCACTATACCAACTTTAAATTTATTGATGTATACATACATATATACATACATGCACCCACTTACAAACATACATGTATATTGATGCAACAAAAAACCTGCATATCATTTATAACAATTGTAGTTGTAAATATAATTGATAAAATTTCAGTAATATGTTCAAAATAAGAGCCACTACTTTTGGCCACAGAATTGTTTTCCATTATTCCATTCTTTAAATATGGACATCTTGGGAGAAAATTGTGAATCAGATTCATGCATGTCCACGGAGTTCCAGTAAGAAAGAATGCATCTTTTTCTTTTATGTATGGTACCATAGAGAAAATATATCATTGTAAACTGGCAGTCTGTGACTCAGAGGTACTCAAACTTATACCCATCTCTCAATTGAGATCACTAATAACAGCACCTATCACAATGGATCCATTCGAAAATGTACTTCTGGAAGTTGTTCCATAATTAGAAGCACAATGCTCAGCTCATTAGCATACCGTCTGGGCAGGCTGCTAGGAAACAGTTGGTAGTTGCTTTCTGTACCTTTGATCCTGTGGCAGAGGTAAAGAGTTCCTAAAACCAAGATCCAGCCTCTTATTTGCAATCAAAGTCTGCCCTGGAGGCCAAATGTGTGTAGTTCAGCTGCCAGAACCACAGAGGACTTCTGTTTTTCACCTTGGCAATTTCTATCAGCAGAGTTTCCACTGGGCGTTGTGTTTTTATTTTAAGAGGTTGATGATAAAGAGACTATGCCACTACTTTCATGACCAAAGTCACAATGTACCTAAACAGGGCTCTCTCAAGGTAATCCAGCACTATAGAAATGTGTTCCCCCTTTCTATAGTAATGGACTGAAGTGCACCTAGGAGAGCACGCTAGTCCTGGAAGACAACTTTTCAACGCATTGCCTTTTTAGGGCCTTAGGGATCACTGGTTAAATTGTTGCACTAGGGGAAGCCAGGATGGCTCAGTGGGTTGAGCACTCACTTTGCAGCCCTGGGGTCTGAAAATTGAATCCCAGCCCTGGCTTGTGCAGACCCATATGCTGAACTGGGGTGTGCTTCCCATGTGGGAGACCCCCTCCCACCGGCCCAGTTCCTGCTCTGTGCAGTCCCGCACCCACCAATGGAGTGAAGCTGTATGAAAAACTGATGACGTACAACTGTGGAGACTGCACTGGGCCCTGCCCTCCCTCTCTGTCTCTGTCAAAAACAATAAAAATAAATCTTAAAAAAATATATATTGCACTAATTCTCTAGTGTCTTGTTTGATAATGTCTGTCTTCTGTCTGTCTACTACACTGGAAGTTCCATAAAGATAAGGCCATTTGTTTGTTTGTTTGCTTGTTTGTTTGTTTGTTAGTTACAGTGTATATTTTGCCTATTGTGGATGGTAGAAAATTGATATTTGTTGAAAAATTTTAAAAGATTTATTTTATTGTTTTGATAGAGACAGAGAGACAGAGAGAGAAGGGAGAGAACCCAGAGCAGTCTCCATAGTTGTACATCATCAGTTTTTAACAGGTGGAAGGGGGCCACACAGGGCAAGAATCGGCTGGGACCACCCTCATAGGAAGCAAGCTCAGGTGGGAGCCGAACCCGGGGCCTCTCATATGGGAAGCACACCCCAGCTCAGCACATGGGTTCACACGGGCCGGGGCCGGCATTCAATTCTACGACCTTAGGGCTGCAAAGTGGGTGCTTAACCCGCTGATCCATCCCAGCTTCTCCTTAGTTGAAATTTTTTAAAGCCATAAAATACATTTGTGTGAAGAGTCACTTGACTAACATTATTCAGTTTTGAACTCACCCGCATATTATAATTCTGGAAGCCCACCCGTGTGTATACAGAAAGCCTGATTACTTCGTATAGACTTGATGGTATTTTTATTCTCAACAACTCCCAACTCATTTTGGGAACTTTCAAAATAATGTCTCTAGTATGAAGACCTATTTCAAAAATCAATTTATCCATTTGACTCAGTGTTAAAGCATTTCTTCTTTCTGAGATCACTAGGGGACAATTAAGAACTGACTTTTCTTCAATATTCTCCTTAGTCCTGGGCTTTCAATCTACAAGTTTTCAATTACCTAACCAGTTAAGACTTCAGTCTGCTATATCTCATTTTATACTGAGAGTACAACCTATGCCTGCAGTTGCACGAACCAAAAACTCTTTGAAGCACTATGCTCACATAAAGTACTGGTTCTTAGTTTCCTCTGTGAGTGGTCTCTGTCTTAACTGGAAAAACTCATCATAAAGTGAACACCACATCTAGCACGTGCATTCCCTTTGGAACAGATTCTCCCTTTCTTGATTTCTGCCCCGGTGGACATTGGCCCTCAAATCTGAGGATTGTTATTCTGGAGATTTATTTGGCATTTTTGAAGTACTGACAGGGTCCCCTGAACTGAATAAAACATAGGAGGCGACATGCTTCACTTTTCCACTGGGCTTAGAGTTGAGGTAATTATGGTTCTGGGTTTTGTGCATGTTTGGAATTTAAAACTGTTGCTTTGTCAGTGTGTTGATTTTATGGTCAGTCTCAAGAGTAAGTAGATTTCAAAAACATAGCCAGTTAAGAGGAGAGTTGGCTGACTGTTAGATAGAAGTATCTGGATAATAGTAGTATTCGTCCCACAAGATGGTTCTGAAAGGAGGGTTATAATTGACTTAAGCAATTTTTTGCTGCCTGTTCTTTTAAACATGTGGCTGGAAAGCCTCTTCTGGTCTCTTAGCTCAAATGTTCAAACATATTCTGTAACAGTTATACAGCTTAGTCCAACACAAAGAAAGTATTGTACTTCATCACTTGCCTAGGTTTTTCTACAAGATCAAAAGTGAAAGCTATTTCCATTTGAATTGGAAATATGCAATAAACGTTTTTTTGATAGAACTTTTAAGATTTCTCTGTGCATTGTAAGGAAAGCAAGAAGTAAAATTGGATTGTATTTCTAAAGGCAGTAAAAGCTGAATAAAAAAATTTTTTCTGCAAATGCCACAGGCTAATATCAAAGAGACCATCAAACTGTTCAGTTGCATATGGGACAGGACTTAGATATGGGAAATAAGATTTAGGAATAGAGTTAAAACTGATAGACTGAGAGTTTGTGATACTTTCAAGAAGGGTTTAGCTTAGAGTGATTTATAATGTAAGAGTTTGTAAATCAACTCATTGGCTTGTGACTTAAGAAGGAGAGGTGGCTCTGACATCTCTTTAATGAGTTAGAAGTACCATTTTCATAACAGCAATTAAGATGCAATTTCTAAGAAAGATTTTTTTAGACATGGTTTAGTGGTATAATTAGAATTTGTAAATAAACAAAGTAGAAGACACCATTGTTTTTCCTCAAAGTATTGTAGAACTAATTATTTGCAATAGAAGTTCGTATCCTGTGTCTACCACACCCTTTCTGTCTTTATTCATAGGTCCTAGTGACAACCCACAGTGATAACCACAAATCAGGAAAAAGTGAGGCCATCTAAGTGATTAGTCTCCCCCCCACACACATTACAATGAGCCTGGAAAGTAATGGTATGCACTGAGAAAGAGAGAACTGAAAGGGAGTCAGTATAAAGATATGTGACGACCTTATTCTGTTGTCTCTCACAGTGATTTAGGACCAATTGTGTCTGCACCTGAGACATAGTTCTGAGAGGAAAGAGAGAGTTCTGAGTGGTGGGAGAGAGTTCTGAGAGGAGGGAGAGAGTTCTGAGAGGTGGGAGATAGTTCTGAGAGGAGGGGGAGAGTTCTGAGAGATGGGAGAGAGTTCTGAGAGGTGAGACAGTGTTCTGAGAGACAGGCCAGAGTTCTAGAGGGAGGGGTGTGATGGGAAGGACACAGGGCAGGGCTATGGAGATGAATATGGAAGACTCAGGATCTGGGGACTCATCCAGGTACTGGCAGTTCTTTGATGTGTCTAACTGGTGGGGGCAGAAGACTTAGGGTAAGCATAGATGCCCCTGAGCAGGGGAATAGGAATGGGCCTGGAGTTAGTGCTTAGAAAGAGAGTGGTTCACAGAGTTTCCAAAAAGAAGAGCAGACAGAGCAAAGCACATTCAGCGCTGTGAGAGGCCACCACCGACTCTAGGCCTAATCTAGTGCCTCTGATCTTGGCCCAGAAGCCATGTCCCTTTTAAATGAGGCCAGGGCTAAAGTCCTGCAGGGTCATTGGCCAGGACACACTTGATTGGGCAGAAATAGGTGAAGAGCCAGGGGAAGGTGCACCCTCCACTAGAACAGGGCATCTCACCGCCGTGATTTCTTCCTGCTGATGTGCAAAGTGAATCGTATGGGCAACAGCCAGTCCAGAATTCTCTGTCTTCCTCAGGACACATTATTATAGGCTGGGCTTGTTGAAGCTGTTCATTTACAGACCATATAGTGGAACATGGGACATACATACTATACATACTGGAGAAGACGTGGTGCTCTTGTTTATGGCTGAGGACCTGGTGAAGGAAAGGCCTCTGGATGAGGACAGGACAGGTTTTGCTCTTTCGTCATCCCTGGTAGGCCTCATGCTCTGTCGACTGTAGCTGCTATTAGCTCATTAGCATCTATAGATACCCACTCTTTTTTATGTTTCTGTACACAAAATCCTGGATGCTAGCTTTGGACAGAACATAATTTATCTTTTTTACCTTGAGATGTATCTTTCTTTCAAGAAATTTGTGTTTTTATAGGAAGTATAGATGTCTTGGTCACTCCAGGGATAAGGAAACTGGCCTACAAGGGACAGAAATATGTGAAGTCACCTTGAAAGGTTTCAAGTTGCTCTTTGAGGGTTTCTCAGGGACCTGTTTTCCATCGACAGGGCCAAGGCTGGGCAATCGGCGGGGGTGGGAGATGATGAAGTCTCAACCCAGAAGAGCAGAAGCACAGCCTCTCCCTGACATTTCACGGCATTCTTAGTTTGTGGTCACAGGTCAGGAAGCCCTAGTAGGTCCAAATGTTGTTCAAGTTTCATATACTGGATGTTACTGTGAATAGAATGAAAAAACAGGCTTTGGTAGAAGCTAGAGGCTGGAAAACTTGCTCTGAGGACTCAGGGACATGAAACCCAGCCTTTATAAAGGTACGTGGCCTCCATGAGGTCTCCAGGATCATGTGAGCAGAGATGAGAGCTCCCAAGAACAATGATGGGCAGGCTCCACCATCCCCAGAAACTGCCCCAGTCTGGAGCTGGAGAGGGAGACTGAGGTTAGGACAATATGCTTAGAGAACACAATAAAATGACTCCGAAATTATTGTTAACTGAGGGACTTCTTTTTCTTTAGTGTCTATTTTTCTTTATGAAGAGTTGTAATAATTTCAGTCTGATTCTCATATACTTCTCATATTTAAAAATAAGGAATCTTTTAACAGGAACTTATTTCTCAAAGCAGTTGCTTGAGAAAGGATTGGCAATTTAGCTCATCACTCTATTGAAAAAAATCTAAGATTCTCAACCTTAAGAACAGAACTGAAGGAATACACATACAATGTAAAATAATCAAGGAGTCCAGTCTCAGATCAATACCAATTGCTTGCTTCAAATTCAATGCACAACCACATTCCTAGAATTGATCATTATGAACGAAATATAAAATTGGGGAGTGAAGAGATAGCATAGCCCAGGATTTTAATCCCAGATTCAAAATTTAAAATTGTGAAAAATAAATAAATACATAAATAAATACACAATACATTTAACAATAAAAAAAATTTTTTTTAATTGTAGGATCTTCTTCAAGTTAGTTAGCCATGCTGTGCCTCTGTGGCTTTCTCTATAAAATAAGAATAATAATTATTTGATTCTTTCACAATGTTGAAGAAATTGAGTCTTTCACTCCGAGTTCAAATTCAATTCTAAGAGCCTTAGGCTCTAGATAGGATTATAGACACCTACTCACTGTCTATAATGCCCTGTAAAAGGAAAGGGGAAAAAAAAAAGTTCAGCATAAGTGACAGCATTGTATATCCTCTTATACCAGTTATTTCGGAAATGAAGTGGCTCTTCATTCTGGAGAGCATTATTTGGGCCATAAGGATCCAGTGTTTAGTCTTCATGGAATTCTAGATTGCTTGGGTTTTCCATCTCTCATTTGGAATGTTATGCTGTTGTTTATTACTTAACCCAAAGGGTTTTTTCCAAACCCAGATTACTTGGAAAATAAAAGCAAAATTCTAGACAAATATTAAGATGAGTGTTTCCAACTGGTTTTGAAAAGAAGAACTACGTTTCACTTTTCCTTTTTCAGAGGGCTTGCATAATACATTGGGGTGGGGGGCAGGGAGTGGGAGAGAAACTGGTGAAAGAAACTTATTAATGCAGACCCTGAGGTGATGGGAGGATAGGGGTGGGAGGAGATTTAAAAGGAGAGGTTAGAAAGAGGTCCCACACCTTCAAATGAAAATCTTGGTAGGTTTGTGGGAATTGGGGTGCGAATGAGGAGTGGGAAGTGGCAGTTCACTAGGCTTGAAAAACGTCCATTAGATTTCTATCTATTGGGTGGGGAGACACTCTTTGTCAAGTCGGAAGACATAGGTGTTCATATTTTTTTTTCAGTCAAAATTATTTGAATCAATGAGAACTGAGGAACTTTGGTAGTGAGTAGAGGAATGTCATATGGATTTATCAATGTGAGGTGTATTTGCTTACCTTTGATTTATTGTTTAGTGCTACATAATTATTTCTAAAAGCTTTTGAGTGTGGATAAATGTGCAGGCATGCAGAAACTATAAGACAGAAGATATAGTACACACTATTACTGCATTTTATAAGTTTAGTTCTATTTTTAAGGTGGCAGACTAGCTCCCTACTTATTTATTTTCTTAAGGTTTGTCTTTTTGCAAAGCAAAGAACATTTCATGCCAATAATGCTGGATTCCAATATTACAGCTATGTGTATCAGAGGTTCTTAAAATGTCTCTCTAATCTACTGATTCTAAATGGCCCTACAGTCTAAAGTGACTGTCTAAATAACATATTTATAACACAAAGTAGTGAATCAATAGCAATTAAAAAATATATAAGAAGGATCCCAAGCAGTTGACCCTATGGAGAAAAAAAATTTTGGGGGAGGAGGCCATAGCATTTTATGAAGATAGGAATAAATTGTAATTCTTTAAATATCATGTTTTAAAATTTTATTTCATTGTTTTGAGAGAAGGTGGGGGAGAAACAGAGAGAGAGAGAAGGGGGAGGGACTAGGGCAGTCTCTATAGTTGTACATCATTAGTTATGACATGGTTCATTCCACACGGGTGGATGTGGGACCGTGCAACATGGAAACCCAACCCGGGTTCTCCCACATGTAAGAGGAGAATCTTCACCACCAAGATATTCCAGCAATTACCAGTTGTGCTATGGTTTAGCATATGTGTTTGCATGGGCTGGAGCCAAGAATCGAACCCTAGACCTTATACTGGTAATTGCAAGGCAAGCACTCCACTACTGAACCATCCCTGCATCCCACCCACCCCACACACCCCCGACAATTGTAACTTTTCAAGATTTAAGATTTCACTGAAAATCCAATTTTCAACTTCTTTTAAAGTATCAAAAACCTTTAGAGGGTTAGTTTGCATGTATTCCTCAGGGGCAGCCAGGATTCTCCAGCCTTCACTGTGGTCGCCCTGACCCACCTCTTTACCCACTCACATTGCCTAGCCCTGATGGCATTTAAATCCAAGGTATTTGACCTCAACTTATCTTCATGATACTTACCAGTAGAATATTTTTTTAAGTTGAATTAATTAATTCAGATGAATGACTGATTCAAATAATGTGAATTTTGCTTTTGTTTAATTCTCTCGTGTGTGTGTGTGGGGGGCAGTTATTGAATATTGGTAATCAATATGTGTCCTTACTCTTCATTGATTTGGGGGGATGGTTAAAATATCCTAATGATTATCTGAAAATTAATCTTTAATTAAATGCTTTTTTTTCTTTTTAAATATAACCTTTCACATAATCTTAAAAGGCTATGACCTTGAAAAAAAAAGAAAGCTAAAAGCTTGTAATTAAAGACATTGTCCCACTATTGCTAAGTAACAGGATTAAGAAATAGTTTATGAACTAGGGAATCATATAAAATTTTGGGAAATTGATATAAGTACTAAAGAACAAATTTAAATAGTTTAATATTATAGATACTAAAGAACAACTTTGAATAGTTTAATGGGAAACATAGAAAACCTATGTCAAGCAAATTACTCACTAGTTAAAAACAAAAGAGGGATTCTGGGATATCAACAGGCTGAGCACTTGCCTTGCAACTGGGAAGTCTAGGGATCGAATCTCACTCAGGCACATGTAAACCCATATGCCAAACTGTGGTGCAACTGGTAACCACTAGGATGGCAGCAAAGGTTCTCACCTCCCACGCAGGAGGCCCCCAAATTCAGTTCCTGCCCCACACGGTCCCATATCCACCTGTGTGGAATAAAATTATGTCACAATTAATAATGTACAATAATGGAGACTGCTCTGGGCCCTCCTCCCTTCTGTCTGTCTGTCTGTCTGTCTCTCACCTTCTCTCAAACAATAAAATAAATCTTTAAAAAAAGAACATAAAGTATACTTTAGTAAAAGAATTGCAATTACTTCCTATAAAAATATGCTATTTTCTTAGTTCTCATTTTTTTTTAATGTGAATGTAGTAGTTTAGAATTTACAAGACATACTTACATACAATTTGTCATTTTATTTTTAAAACAACCTTTTGCAGAAAAAAAGCTGAGAAATTTTTGTTTCCATTTTAGAGGTGCAGAAACTGAGTTTCTGGTGTATTTTGAATCACTTGCTGGAGGGCACACTACTGGTTAGTGGTGAAACCAGCCATAGAACCCTTTATTAAGACTTCTAGTCCAGAGCTCTTTCCACTGTGTTACCCAGACTCTCAATTTGCAATAGAACCGTTAAAAAGAAACAAAGAAATAAAATATCTAGTCCCATAGGTGCTACAATCCTAAAATATGAGATGTGATTTAAATTAATTGTCACGTTCTGTGGTAAAGAAATGAAAATATTATTTGAGTTTAACCTTTGAGACAAATTCAAATAAATTCAGCCAAATACTTTGAGAAAATTCCACAAAATTACTTTACGGAAGGTGAATCAATTTTAGCCAAAACTATCAGCAATGTCCTACAACTGTTTAAGTGTAAGCTATACCCATGTGGAACTGCTTTGCATGCCATTTTTCAGAATATATTTTTGTATCATCTTCATGTGCTGTCCTAGTTTGCTGAGAAGTTGCTAGGTTCTTTCTAGATATTTCCACTTTTTAATTGCTTGAACAAATGGGTAAAAACAGATTTTGCGGCAGTCAGACTAGCAGTCTCCTTGGATTTCCTGGTTCTCATGTCTTTTATGGGTTGACTGGGGTATAAATGAGCACTGACCACAAAAATGTTGTTTAACTATTCTGTCTTTTAAGATCTTAAGACCCATGTTGTCGACTACAGTGGGTAAGAGTTTCTCCTCAAAATCAGACATTTCCAGGGTAAAAATCTGGCTTTCCATTTTCCAGCTATGTGGATAAATTGCTTAATTTCATTAAAGCTCATTCATTCATTGATTTGTTTCAAAATATTTATTAACTCATTCATGTCAGAAAATGAGGTAGAGACTAAAGTTATGACAGGAAACAAAGAAAACATTTCCTGTCCTGGTGGGGCTTCCATTTTAGTGACTCAGTATCAGTGAATATAAAATGAGGATAATTATATTTACTCCAGTGGATAATTCCTGGGATCTTATAAAATTAGCCCTGGTCTAGAAACACACTTGTGCACATTAGATTCTCTAATATATGCCTTAACCAGATTGGAAAGTGGATTTAAAGAATGAGTAACAATTTCAACTCCAATATACCCTCTTACATAATTAAGCCACGATCCTTACTTGAAGTGAAAAATCAATGAGAAAAGCCCAGATAAGAGCCAGCAAAGGGAAATATATCATAGATGAAAAATATTAATTTAGCATCTCTCTGATTTTTGTTTTACCTTTCTATTCTGAAATAATTTTAGACTTTAGAAAAGTTTTAAAAAGAGTAGAGTTTTGTAATATAGCCTTCCCTCTGATGCCCCTAACATTAATTTTGTTAAAGTACATTAATGAAGCTATAAAGTTTATAGTACAATCCATTTTTTGTTTTACCAATATCCTTCTTTTGTTCCAGGACCCAATCCAAGAAAACTACCACATTGTATTTAGTTGTCATGTTTTCTAAGTGTATTTCAGTCTGCATCATTTTATCAGTATTTTTCTTGTCTCTTATGACCTTGGCATATTTGGAGAATACTGGCCAGGTAGAATGTCCTTTAATTTCGTTTTGTTTGATATTTTTTCTCATGATTAGATCGGGGTTGTGTATTTTCGCAATGATAACATGGGAGTGATGTAATCTCAGTATAGCATACAAAGAGGTACACGATGTTGGCTTGTCTTACTTCTGGGGATGTTAATCTTGATCACTCGGTTAAGGTGATTTCTGCCAGGTTTCATCTTTGTAATTAATAAATACCTTGGGGGAGATACTTTGATACTATACAAATACCTTATTTCTTCCTAAACTTTACTCACTAATTTTAGCACACATTGGTAGATTTTGCTCATAATAATTATTACTGTGTTCTAATGGTAACTTTTCTGTTTTACTTTATCCCTTCTACATTTATAACCATCGATTTTTAATAAGGAAGCACTATCTCTTATCTTTCATTTGTTTATTTATTCAGCTTTTATGAACTTGTGAGTTTATAATTTATACTGTGCTTATAACCCAGTAACATTGCATTTGTTTATTTTTTACTAAAAAATTTTCCCTTTTTGATCATTAGGAACTTTTCCATCTTAGCTCCTATGCCCTTTCCATGTGTGCCCATTCATTTCCAAGTACTTCCTTACTTTCTGGCACAACCAGATGAGGTCTTTACTCATAAGGAGGGACTATCATGTCCTTGGAGAATGTAGCCCAGGTAAGGCTTTTATATCTTGTTAAAATGTTAAAACCAGAAAAAGGTTATCCTCTAAGACTTTGCCCAGGAAAGACTAATGTCAATGGATGCCTTTGCTCCAAAATTGTACCAAGAACTTAACTGTTTTCCAGCTAAACTAGTCATATTAAAAACTCTGGCTTTTCATATGTTACCCACTTTACACAAGGGTGATGGTTTAAGTGCATGAATGTATCACTGAAATAATTTCTGAACTACATTCTTCTTCCTCACTTGGTGAGGTTATCACAACATTCAGTGTGCACAATGTGTATTTTGGTACATAAAATGAATGAGGAGAATTTTATTATTCATTTGATGTTATTCACCAACACTCCTTAGTTCTGCTGGATCAGGGAGTGTGGGGTCAAGCCAAATAAAATGCTATTTCAGGAAATCTGTTAGGGGGATTTGTTGGCTCTGTTATACACTTTAAGAGATGAGAAAAACACACCCACTCTGTAAAAGGGAGGCGTTAGTATAATTTGCCTCTAGTTTCTACCATCTTCCAGAATAGAGGTCAACAAACTATGGCCCATGGGCCAAATCGAGTAAATTGCCTGGTTTTTACAGTCCACAAGCTTTTGTTACACTCTCAAATGGCTAGATTTTATAGTTATATAAATCCCTACATAATATCCTCAATTCTTTTTCTCTTGGCCTTCAAAACCCACTTTATAATATCCGGCCTTTTAAGAAAAATTTTCCTGACCCTTGTTCTAGAAGTCACTCCTTTTGGCTTTGCCTGTGCTGTTCCTTCTGCCTAACACACTTTTCTCTACATTGTCCACTTGACAGATGCTTAATTGTCCTCTAAATCACAACTCAAGGAGTCCTTATTCTGTGATCTTACCCTGACCTAACACGTAGAGTCAGATATCTTTGTCTTGTGACTACCTATACTATGAACCTGTAGTATTATGGCACACCTCTTCTCCAAATCAGGGGCATATGGAGTAGCTGGTAAGAGCCGCTTGTATGCATCTCTTCCCAGCTCCACATTCAGTAACATCACAACGGTATCTGGAAATTGACCATGGTGGAAATATTTATGTCATGGAAATTAAGAAAATTCCAGTAAACCTGTGATTGTCTCTCTTTGCTATGTTCCAGAGAGCAGAATACTTAATTATGCTAGAACATTATTACTTACCACAATGGTTTTTGACTATTTGTTTGCCTGATTTTTTTTTTGACCATGTAATCAGAATCTGAGCTACTTAAAGGGTGACTGTATTTATTTATCCTTGTATCCTATAATGTGTTATCCACAGTATGTGATTCACACTTTTTGAATTAATGAAAATCTGAGCAGGTAAATGTTGAATACATGGGGGGAAAAAACCTTTTCTGTAATCACTTGTAAGTCCAAGAAGTGATAAGTTACTTAGTGGTCTAACATTAATTAAATCAAAGATGGTTGCTTAAAGTAAACATATTCCAGATCCTCAATAAAAATTTAAGAGTAAGAAAAGTCAGAAAATAAAGATTGGATAATAGGATAATAGAATTTTCCAGTTGAAGGAGTTTTTTAAATCATAAATTTCAGAGCACTGGTGGCATTCTGGAATGAGTCTTTAGGCTTTCTGATTCATGTCCCGAGCTCTTTTCCTTACACTGGAAGCCAATTAGACCACATTTGTCAGAAGAGAGCCCTCTCTGCATGTCTATATTTTCTCCATTCTTTTCTTGACCACGTCCACTTAATCTATCCTTTTATTCTTTGATTTAGTAAATAGTTCAGGGGAAAGGGATTTTGTAGAAAGTCTGCAGTAATGTAAAAACTAAGAAACTAGGTCTATTTCTTTCCTACAATTATTGGTATAAAATGGAAAATGACTTGAGAGAGGAATTAAGAAAAATATATCTTTGTCAAAATTAAACATGCAGGAATTTAATAGCTTATGTTTACATTTTGGCATGTTAGAACTTCAAAAATCTCACTTCTTATGACCAATGTGTCCTTACATGGTACAAAAATCTCTCTCTCTCTCTCTCTCTCTCTCTCTCTCTCACACACACACACACACACACACACACACACACACACCCCACACATTCTATATTATTCAAGGTACTAGATTCCTTTTGTCTGTCTCTATGGCTTCTAACTAAGAAAAATTAATATTTTTCAAAGGGCAAAATGGTTCTCTGCATATTATAGTCAACCCTATGGAACTCCTGAGGTTCAAGTGACATGAGTTCAATGACTAAAAATGTAAGTTTAATTCTCTAATTTCTTCTTCCCATTTCTTTCACATTAAACTGAGAAGACATTTAATGGCTAAAATATGGTACATGGGAAAGCTGGGATGGCTCAGCGGGTTAACTGCTTGCCTTACAGCCCTGGGGTCTGAAGATCAAATCCCGGCCCCAGCCTGCACTGACCCATGTGGTGAACTGGGATGTGGCCCCCAGTTCGGTTCTCGCCAGGGCGAGCTTCCCATGTGGGAGGCCCCCAGGTCAGCCCCCAGGTTGAAGGAACATGCCTCCGGTATGGGAGGCCTCCATCGCAGTTCTCGTCCTGCGCAGTCCCTGCCCACCTGTGTGGAACAAAACCATGTCAAAAAACTAATGACATACAACTATGGAGACTGCCCTGGGCCCTCCCACTTCTTTCTGTCTCTGTCAAAAACAGTAACATAAATCTTTATGTCTCTCTCTTTCTCTGTCAAAAACAGTAACATAAATCTTTAAAAAATATATATGGCACTTGTACTCTAAAATAGAGAAAGTGAGGCACATAATTTATATCCTAAATCTGAAAAGTCACAATTATCCTTAGTCATAGAGGAGGACCCAAAGGGAAGAGGCTATTTCTACTAGAATTAAAGATTCATTAAAAGGTAGTGGAGGAACCAAAACTGGAAATCAGTGTGCCTATGTTGAAATCAATAGCTGAATCTTTCAACCGGGTTTTTCAATGGCTTTAACATATATTTCTTTCTATGTCATGCAAGAAAACTTTATAGAATTTGAAATGCTTCTTTTAAAATAATAATAGATCTATCAAATATATATATATATTTTTTTTCAAATGACACACAATTTGCTCCCCAGAAAGGCATCCTCTTGTCACCTTCACCATCAAGAACCATTTCCAGTGATCAGTTGGTTTGTGGTAAGTAATCATTTTCATTACCCCATTGTATTCAAATAACTGCTAATCGTATAGGTTTTCTTTATTTTTACATAATTTACTCAGCAATACAGAAAGCAGCTGGAATAGAAATTGTTCAGGGTTAAATTAAATTGCTTTCCAGTTTTAAATGCAGAATCTTTTTCATAGTCCCAATACTCATAAGTGCTACTAAAACTATTTCACAAGTGCAGTCCTATAATCTTCAGCAGTTCAATAGTCCATGCTGTCTCAAAGCAAAAGACAGACGGTCCAAGTGATGGTGTTGCCAAGACAAGAGGGTTGTATTTGGCTCCTCTACTTGAAGGACAATCTAGCTACTGTGAAAAGCCTGGGAATTTGACTTCTGTTATAATTGGATCGGATCTTTCCAGCAGCTCCTTCAAGGGGATATTAGTTTCATATGAAACCTGCAGTTCTTCCAATTTGAGGCTTTGATCGTATAAATAAATGTTGAAACACTCATTTTAATCCTGTCATGCTAATAGAATTGGTGACTGGATTTCTATTCAATTGTATAAAAGACACAAGGGTGTGGGCGAATAACTAAGTGGGCCACTTACTTCAGAGGCATGGTGCTGACCTAAAGATGATGACAAGATTGTGTAAGTTTAAGATTTTTTAAAGATTTTATTTGTTTATTGTTTATTTATGTATTTATTTTTGAGAGAAAGAGAGGGAGAGAAGGGGAGAGGGCCCAACGCAGTCTCCATAGTTGTACATCATTAGTTGTGACATAGTTTCATTCCACACAGGTGGATCTAGGGCTGCACAGGGTGGGAGCTTGAACTGGAGTCCTCCCACAAAGGACGGGAGAACCTTCACCACCATCTGAGTGGTTATCAGTTGCTCTGCAGTTCAGTGTATGGATTTGTATGGGTCGGGGCCAGGATTTGATCACTGGACCTCACCATTGCAAGGCAAGCACTCAACCTGCTGAGCTATCCCAGTATCCCAAGTTTAAGATTTTTCAAAAGATTTGCTTTTATTAGTAAATTAATAAGCACCCTGTGTTATCATGAAATCTAGAGTTGCCACTGAGCTATAAATGATCAAACTGCAGATTTCTTGAGAAAATGTTTTGTAGCATTAACATTTTGGAGATATCACTATTCTTCATTCACCATATGGCTAAAGCTGATGCATCTGAGAAGTTTGTAGAATTCTTTTCAAAATGTATTATATTTGATGGATATGCTACAGGATATAAGCATTACACTCAGGATATATTCAAAATTAAATCTGACATTTAGCTTCTTTTAAAGAAAACTATTTTTATTATAGAATACATTTGGATTTATAGAAAAGTTGCAAAGTTAGTTTTCATATACCCAGTTTGCCTTGTTTTAACCTCTTATATTAGTTAATCCATTTGTCACAATGAATGGACCAGTATTGATGCGTTGTTATTAATCAATATTCATACTTCATTCAGATTTCCTTAGATTTTAGCTAATGTCTTTTTTCTGTTCCAAGATACTACAGTATGATTAGTTTTTATGTCTCCTTGTCTCCTCTTGGCTCCAACAGTTTTTTAGGCTTTCCTTGTTTTTGATGTAGTTGACAGTTTGGAGGAGTACTGGTAAAATGTTTGGTAGAATGTCGTTTTCTCAATTTGGATTTGTTTGATGTCTCTCTTATGGTTAGACTAGGGTTATAGATTTAGGGGAGGAAGACCACAAAGGTAAAAATGAAATACACTAGGTAGAAGAAGTAGTGTACGTAACATTTCTTCATTCTAAAGTTACTCTTTTCTCCCTTTTCAGACTCCACTCTTTGGAAGGAAATCACAATCTACACATAAGGAGTGGGGGAGTTATGATCCCCCTCTTTGGGTGGGAGGCTCTACATAAGTTATTTTAAACTTTTCTGTATGGGAGATTTGTCTATTCTCTCCTATTCATTTATTGGTTCAATCACTTATTCCTATCACTATATTCTCATGGATATTTATTTTATAAATAATGCAATATTATTTATTTTCTTGCTCCTATTGCATCAGCTTTGACCATTGGGAGATTTTTTAGTTGGCTCATTCTCTTCTCCCTCCACCCAACATTGTTTTGCTTTGTTTTGTGTCCAATCTTTTCAACATTACAGCATCTTTGGTACTACAAGATTATCCAAGCTCATCTTATATATTCCCTGTCTCAGCTCTAAGAATAAGCCTTACCTTAGAATTTAAATATTAAAACCAACCTTTAGTCAAGAATTCAACCATCTGTGGTCACCTTTTTAATCTCCATTGCCCATCTATATAAACTGTGTTTGTAATAAAATCAGAGCTTCTACTGGGTTGCTAAGAGATTCTTTTGGAAAAGCAAGCTACTTGGTGGCTTTGAAAATCATAATCAAGGATGTATTTATTATTCTAATTGCCTGTGTTCAAACCTGAGGGACATTGAGTTGGGTATGTCTAATTTAGTTAATTCAATGAAATATCGCCTGGTTACATTATGACCCAAAGAAATCATCTGTGGCTAGAAGAGGAGAGGAGGAAACGGGGTTAAATATATGGTGATAGAAGAAGAACTGACTCTGGGTGGCAAGCCCACAATACAGTGTATAGATGGTGTATTATAGAAATGTACACCTGAAACCTGTATAATTTTACTAACCCATGTCACCCCCAATAAATCTAATAATAAAAAGTAAATAAAGAGGAGAGTCAGATAACTTTATGGAGTAATTGGGAATATGTCTTCTGGCACAAAAGACTTGCTGCCTCAAAAAATCAGTTTCCAAATAAGGAAGAAGCAGCTAGTAAGTAAAAGTATACGTGGGCTGTAATTTCAGAATGTGGTGAAAAATAAAAGGGAAAGAAGGAAGGAAGGAAGGAAGGAAGGAAGGAAGGAAGGAAGGAAGGAAGGAAAGAAGGAAGGAGCCTTTATTTAATATTGTCAACTTATTTATTACCTGATTGAAAATACAAAAATAAAAGTGATATTCTGGTATCTCACTCAGGAATACATTAACAGAAGATTTCTATATGATTCTAAAGAAATATGAGAGAAGTTTTGTATGAATTTAAAATTCAACTTAAAAAAAGCTTTCTTTAAAAGTATGATGCATTACTACTTTGGGGTGGTAGGCAGGAGGGAAGTGTTGAGGATGAAGACATAAGCAGTAAATCTCTTTTACTCATTCTCTTCAGTGTTGTCCTGTGGAGTTTTTTCCAGAACATTAGGTACTAGTCATTAATTTCAAGCTAGTAGTTTCATGTTGGTGAATCATCTCTTGGGAACAACCTTGTCATGGTTAAAAGAAGGTAACTGGTGCTTGTTAAGGTTTTCAGTTTTTTTTATTTTACTGGTTTTCTTTAAAAAGTCAACTTCCATTATACATTTAGAACTTCATTATGCTAGACTCTGCCTTGTCAAAATAGTAGCACTTATGTTTTCATTTGGAGGGCTGAGTTAGCATCATCATTATAGAAAACTACCATTCCCCTCATTTCTTTTTAAATACTTTTTAAAGAAATGGTAAGTTAACTAAATCAATTATTTTTTGCTCTTTTTAATAAGATCTGTTCCTTTACTTTTATTATTTAAAAAAAGTTTATTTTTCATTATGTGTGTGTTTCTGAAATTCTGATTTCCTTCTATGTAACATAATAGTTTGAGCCTAAAGAGAACACTTCATTTTTATTTGTTTGTTTACTTTAAATTTATTGGGATGACATTCGTTAATAAAATTATATAGGTTTTAAGTGTACAATTCTATAATACATTATCTCTATATTTCATTGTGTGTTTACCAACCCAAAGTAAATTCTTCTTTTATGACCATATATTTGACCCCTTTACCCTCTTCTACCTCCACCCTACCAATCTTTCCCTCTGGTAACCACTAAACTCATGACTATGTCTTCCAGTTTTTGCTTATTTGTTTGACTTATTCATTTGTTGCTTTCAGTTTTATAATCCACATATAAGTAAAGTCATATGGTTCTTGGCTTCTTCTGTCTGACTTATTTCACTTAGCAGGATAATCTTGAGATCCATCCATGTTGTCGCACACAGCAGAATTTCATCTTTTCTCAATGGAATATATAAAATATTCCATTGTGTATATGTACCACATCTTCTTTATCCAATCATTTATCAAAGGACACTTCAATTGTTTTAACATGTCTTGACCACCTTGAATAAGGCTACAATGAACACTTTGCTTTTAGAAAATGTTTTAGAGTATTATATAGAATAAGAAGAGATGGTCATCTATGGGATCTACTGATAACAATTTTCATTCACACATCTCTCTATCCATTCATTTATCTATCTACCTACTGTCTTTAAATAATACTTTTGCAACACTACACTAATAGAACCCTAATTGTACAATTACTGTTAAATTTTCATATAAACAGAGCAAGAAGCTTACTTTCTAATAAGGTGTGCATAAGCATTTTTCTAAAAGGTGGAAGAAATTACATATCAGATGGGTGATACAAAAAATTATTTACTATAAATAGGCAAAAAATGAAGTTTTTTTGTTTGTTTGTATGTGTGTTTTTTTTTTAGATTGGAGCAATTTGATCAGGTCAGACATAAAAGCGTAAAATGATATTTAAACAGTTCCCTCAAAGATGAGTTGAATTTTATAAGGTTGAGAAAGAGAAGAATAGATTCAGAAATAAATGCATTTACTCATTCATTTGTTTAGAATTGTTTAATAAATATTTGAGTTCAAGGTACTCTGCTAGTTCTGAATCATAGGAAAAGAGCATTATTTAAGGAAAAGGTTATGATCCAGCTTTTATGAAGAATTAGATTTGTCTTGTAGTGAAATACGTGGCTAGCTTTAGAAGTTGGAGACTGGTCATATAAGAACTTGAAAGCTAAGGTCAAGAGAAATTCAAACATTAATTAGTGGGTTCTAATCGATTTTCGCAAGAGATGATGGCAAGCCCTGCACTTCAAAAATGAAAGAAGAAAATTATGATGTTGGGGGTTTGGTTGATGCAAATATTTATAACAGCTACTGTAGAAAATAGGTAGTGAATTAATGAGATCAATAAAAGATTCCTTAGAGTTTACTAGAGAAGTGATAGTATATGTGAGGATGGGCTGATAAATTTTGACTCCAGGGTTATAGTTTTGTTACATTAGACATATCTGGATATAACCATTACTGTGTAGTCACATGGTATCTTCCCTCCATTATTCTCTACCTTGTACACACAGATGATTACATTTTTCATTTAGTGCACATCAAAATGGAAGAATGTTCAGATGGTTGGTTCAAATAGCATGCTATTATTGGACTTTTAACAGCAGAAAAAGTTCCTCCAATTGAAATTCACAGACAAATGCAAGCTGTTTGGTGACCAGTTTGTTGATGTGAGTACAGTAAAACGCTGGGTAAGGCACGTTCAATTATAGAGAAATGGGGCAGATTTGAATGACAAACCACGACATGGAAGGCTTATGACTGGAAGTGATCAGTTCCATCAATATCACGTTGAGGAACTGATCCACGGAAATCTTCTCATCAAACAAAAATAAACTGCTAGTGAACTAGGAGTTTCTAAGGAGAGAGTAGGATACATTATTAGTGTTCTTGGGTTCCACAAAGTTTGTGCCAGGTGTGTACCACACGTGCTGTCTTATGGAATGAAAGCTGAAAGAGTTTGCATTTTTTGGCAACTCCTGAAACATTTCAAAAAAGAAAGTGAAGACTTATTTAAGAAGATCATTATAGGTGATGAAACTTGGCTCCATTGTTGTGACTCCAAGAACAAAAGAGAGTGCATAGAATACCACCATAAGGGATCACTTCAGTTGAAAAAATTCAAAACTCAGGCCTTGGCTAGGAAGATCATGTTGGCGTTTTATTGGTCTAAACACTCTTCCATTTCAATGTGCACTGGGTGAACATATAAGCATCTCTGTGTGCAAAGTCAAGAATGGTGGAGAGAAGATACCATGTGACTACACAGAATGGGTTATATCTAGATAGGTCTAATATAACAAAAATACTACAGTAGAGGCAACATCATCAGCCCCCCTCTTAATTTAATTAGAAACAAGGAGTCCACTCTTATTCATTACCAGCCACACAACAGGAATAGAAAAACTGTGAACTGGAAGTGACCCACAGTTGGAAAGTAATATATTAGTCACAGAAAAAGATTTAAAAAATCAGCATGAGAAATTCAACAAAGTGATTATGGAAACAAAAAAAGTGGGTTGGTTCAGGAAACATGACTCTAATGGGGCTGTTTCTGAGAGCAAGAGAAAGACAAAAAATGTGGTGGTATGCGTATGGTTAATTTGATGTGTCAACTTGACTAGGCTATGGCGGCCAAGTGTTTGGTCAAACACCAGTCTAGATGTTGCTGTGGGGCAATTTTTTAACTATGATTGATACTTAAATCAATAGACTTTTAATGCAGATTACCTTTTACATTGTAGATGGGGGCCTCCTCTATTTGTTTCAAGGCCTTAAGAGGAAATAACTTAGGTCTCCTGAGGAAGAAAGAATTCTGCCTTCAGACTTGACCTGCAACATTAACTCTTTCCTGGGTCTCCAGTCTGCTGGCCCGCTCTGAAGATTTTGGACTTGCCAGCTCTATAATTGTGAGGGCCAATTCTTTAGAATAAATTCTCTCAATCTCTCTCTCTTTCTCCCCCACCACATGTGCATATCTCTTTATAAACACACACAAATATATACATAAATATATGTACATATGTATATCCTGTTAGTTTTGTTTCTGTGGAGAACCCTGACTAATACAGAATTATACATGTATATTTTCTAGATCTGACTACTGAACAAGCCAAGAAACAATGACACCAAATATCCATGAGCATAACTGACACTCACATCTTGGTTTCTAATTATTCCCTACTAAAGGTACTGGTTCCTTGGGAAAATGGCTGAGTCCAGAATTGAGGCATGGAAAATATGAGATGAGCCTGGAAAATCTTGTGGTGCCAGAAAATAAGAATGAACTAAAAATAGATTAGAGGTGGGCATGTTAAAATGACACAGGAACCAATGTAAAAGAATTTACCAGGGCCAGATTTTGCACAATTTGAGCAGCACATTAAATAAAATCCATAGAATAAAATAAGTAACCATGATCCCATGCTGATATAAATAAATAAATAAATGAATAAAGAAATGAGAAAAGGAACAGCCCTTTCATATAGTAGATTTCAAATGAATAAATGTAGAAGTAATGATGGAAATATAAAATCATAATTGGCATAGCAATAATTTTAGCAAGCAAGAATCATTGATGGTTGCTAAAATAATGAGTAAAAGTATAATAAAAACAGTATATTTAAATAGTCTCAAAGTTTCTCCCTTTAATACACTTACCCATTACAGTGGAAAAAATTAAAATGGTACAATTTCAGATGAAACTTACAGTTATAGTAGTCATATAGAAAGGCATCAAGTGTTTTCTAACATGATACTGAGAAGGTCCAACAGCATTTCTGTGATATTTTTAACAGGAATGCACATAAATTCTTATCAATCATATTGAGATATAATTTGCATAAGTCATTTATATTAGCCTTTAAATGTACATATCACTATATTTTATTAAAGTTATGAATTGTGCAATCACTATAAAAGAGTTTTAGGACATTTTTATCAGCACACACACACACACACACACAAATTTCTTTCATGACAGGCTTCAGTTTATTTCTACTCTGACCCCTCTTTTCTGTCCTTATATTTTTGCCTTTTCTAGAAATATTATATAAATGGAATTATACATTATGTGTCTGCTGTATCTTGATCCTTTCATGTAGAATTACAGTTTTAAATTATTCACGTCATATGTTTCTTTTTATTGCTGAATAGTATCTCACTGTGTGTGTGTATGTATTAATATATATTCACCAACTGAAGAACATTTGTCCCGTGTCATTATTATGAATAATGCTCCCATAAACATTCACATGCAAATCTTTCTATTAAAATAGGTTTTTCATTTTCTTGGGTAAATACCTAGAAGTGGAATTGCTGGGTCATATGTTGAGTGTATGTTTGTAATAAACTACCCTTCTATTTGTTTTCCAAAGTTGATGCCATACAATTTCTGAGAGTTCCAGTTGCTCCATGTCCTTTCTGATACTTGGTTTTGTCAGGTTTTGTTTTGTTTATGATTTATTCTGTTGTTTTAAGAGAAGGAGAGGGAGAGAGGGAAGAGGGAAGAGTCCAGAGCACTCTCCATACTTGTATACCATTAGTTGTGACGTAGTTTCCTTCCACACAGGTGGATGTGGGGTTTCATTGGGTTGGAACCGAACAAAGGACCTCCAACATGAGCGGAAGGAACCTTTGCCTCCAAGTCATCCCTGCATTTGCCAGTGATGCTGCAACTCAGCATATGGGGTTTTCACAGGCCAGGGCCAGGAATCGAACCCTGGACCTCACAATTGCAAGGCAAGTGCTCAGCTGCTGAGCTATCCTGGCATCCTCAGTTTCTTGTTTTAGCTTTGTGTGTGTGTGTGTGTGTGTGTGTGTTTAATCAAACTATTCTAATATATGTATAGCTGTATCTCATGAAATTAGTTTGCATTTTCCTAATAACTAATGTTGCTTAGCATATTTTCCTGTATTTATTTGCTATTTCTATACCTTCTTTGGGGAAGTGTCTATTAAAGTATTTTTCCCAAAATATGTTTGATTCTTTAGTTTCTTATCGAGTTATATAATTAAAAAAAATATATATTTTTTTTTTCCACAGTTTTATGTTTTATTTTTTCCACAGAATTTTTTTCCACAGAATTTTTTTTTTCCACAGTTTTATGTTTTATTTTTTCCACAGAATTTTTTTCCACAGAATTTTTTCCACAGTGATATGTTTTATTCTGGGTAAAATTTCTTTTCATCAAATTTATGTTTTAAAATATTTTTTCTCAGGATAGAGCTTGCTTTTTTATTTTCTCAACAGTGTGTTTTAAAGAGCAAAAGTTTGTAACTTAATAATGGAGTCTAACTTACCTACTTTTTTCTTTATTGCCTTCAGGGTTTTTTTGTTTCTTTGTTTTTTGGTTCTAAGAAATTGGTTTAATCAAATTCAAAATGATTTGCTCCTTCTTTCTTCTAGAAATTGTATGTTTTAGCTCTTACCTTGATCTATGATTCATTTCAAGTTAATCTTTGTCTATGATGTCAACCTAATGATAGAGGATAATTGTGTCACTGCCATTTACTTAAAAACAATTATATTCAAAATATTTTAGAAATTTGTATAAATGTAATATTCTTTCTTCCTTAAATGTTTCATAGGATTCTACACTGAAATCTTCTGGGCCTTGACTTTCCATTGTGGAAAGGTTTTTAGGTAAATAAGTATTTTTAATTATTATAACTTTCAACTGTTTTGATGTTTTATAAGTATAAAATGTCCTTATTTGTTCCTAGTAATATTTTTTAATATTATTTACATCATAACACTTCTTTTGTCTAATAGAAATACAGCCACTCCAGCTAAATCATACTTATTTGCATGAAATCTCTTTTTCCATTCATTTTCTATTATTTTGTCGCTTTGAATTTCAAGTGAATTTCTTGTAGAAAACATATAGTTTCATATTCCTTTTTTAAACAGTCTGACACTCTCCACCTTCTGTTTGAAATATTTACTTCATTCATATTTAATGGAATTATTAATGAAGTTGGATTTAGGTCACACATTCTGTTTTATTCTATTTGTTTCACTTTTCATATTGTTTGTTTGTTATACATCCTTTACTTCTACTTACATGGTAAACAAATGTTTTTAGTTTGCCATTTTAACTTTTCTGACATTTAGTTGTGTTCCATTGAGGGTATTTCAATTATGTTTCAATTTGTGTGTATGTTCACTCAAGATGTTATAATATACATTTTAACCTAACACAAGACTCCAAGTTACATCTGGAAAAATTGTGAAAATGTGTATTATCTTGTTGATACTTAATTGGCTGTGGGAGAGAGTGAGCTACACTACCATTAAACAATTTTCAGTATAATCTATACCGTGTTTTGAAGAGTGCCCAGGTTTTATTAGAAGGTTCTGGCCTCTTGATATTTGTTTCGGAAATTCTTTCACAGAAATTATTTGGGCCATGGTAGCGCAGACCTGATTTATGCTGGAGCCTGCCTGGTTTCTAATTCTTCAATTTACAGTCTGCCTGAGCCCATTTTGTAGACTGTCCAGTCACCATGTCACTAATTTGGGGCTATTAACCTTCACTACTTGTACTTTTCACTCACTATTGAATTTTATTAAAATAATTGTACAACGATTTGTATATAAAGTTTGATAAAACTTATTTTAAAAATACAAAAATAATAAAAGAAGAAGAAGAAAAGAAAAACCCACACTGCTGAAGTGGAGAATCTTTGTCCTCTGATGTTCTCCTGCAATAAAGTATTAAATCAGCCATCCTGAGCCTGTTGCCTTCCCATGTAAACTTTAGAATGAGTTTGTTGAGATCCACAGACTAACTTGTTTTTATTTTTATTGGAATTATATTGAATCAATAGATCAAGTTGGGAAAAATTGGCATCTTAGCTGTGAGTCTTTATATCCATAAATATGGAATATTTCTTCATTTTACTTAGCTCTCCCTTGGTTTCTTTCAACAAGTTTTCTAGTTTTTCTCATATAGACCCTATATGTAATATGTTAGATATATACATAAATATTTCAATTGTGGGGAGTGCTAATGTAAATGGAATTGTTTTTAACTCAAATTTCAATTGTCCGTTGCTGGTATGTAGAAGAGAACAGTTGACTATTGTATATTATTAACCTTTGATCCCTCCACTTGAATGAATCCACCAGTTTTGGCAGTAAAGCTGCTGATTTTTGCCATCAACCTGAAACGGAAGCAACTATCGCCCACCACTTATAAAGCTGCAGATTCTGCTCTCCATGCTGCAGTGATAGAATAGTGTGGGATTTGGAGCATCTCCGGAAAGAGGACCATGAGTTGCCATTGGCTTTCCCCAATCTAGTAGCAGTGTTTTTTGTTTTTGTTTTTCATTTTTAAGCTCTTATTTTTTTTAATTATTTTTGACAGAGAGAGAGGGAGACAAAGAGGCAGAGAGAAGGGGGAGGGCCCAGAGCAGTCTCCATAGTTGCACATCATCAATTTTCTACATACCGTAGTTTTCCTTCCACAGGTGGGCACAGGCTGTGCAGGGCAAGAACCAGCCAGGGGCCTCTGGCATGGAAGGCATGCCCCCGTGAGCTGGGAGCTTCCTGCATGGGAAGCAGTCTCAGAGTGAGAAACAAACTGGGGCCTCCTGCATAGGAAATTTGCCCCAGTGAGAACTGAACTGGGGGCACACGTCACTTCAGCATATGGGTCCATATGGGCTGGGACCAGGAATTGTTCCTCGGATCGTAGGTTTGTAAGACAAGCACTCAACCTACTGAGTATTCCCAGCATCCCCAGCAGTTTCTTTAAGAGTGAACACATTTCACTTTGTTGTATATCTCTGGTTGTTTTGAAACACCCTGGGATATCTATCTATCATCTATGTATATCTATCTATCTATCTATCTATCTATCTATCTATCTATCATCTATCTATCAACTATCTATCCCTATCATCTCTCTACCTACCTACCTATCACCTATCTAACATCTGTCATCTATCTATCTATCTATCTGTCTATCTATCTATCTACCCACCTACCTACCTATCTACCTATCATCTATTTATTTTTACCCAGTCTTATACTTGCTTCCTGTCCTGGGAAATTTCATGATCTTCTCACATAGTTATCATTGAAAGTCCACAGCCTGAATTTAATTATAAGAAAACATCAGACAAACCCCAAAATTATCTCTCCTGCCTTAAATCCACTTGATGCCTGAGAATGGTGTTAGCTGACTGCTTTTAAAATAAAGAACCAACCTAATACCTCCCTATTAGGCAGGAATGTTGAAAGAAAATATGTTTCTTATGACACTTATACTCAATGATACTTCTTGCATGAACACAGAATTCATGGCATTCCAAATTTGGAACTAAATGAGATGTTGGGAAACTTGACACAAACTAGTATAGTCTGTAGAGTTACCAGATACGTGATGGCAATCTTTCTTGTTTTAATAAACACTAAATTCCTTAGGAAAGAAGTGAACTAGTACCTAGATCTTTATAATCTTATTCTGAGAAAGTTTTAATGATTATGGGAAGTGCACCTTTATCCCAATTTACCCATTATGCCTTCTTTTTTGTTTTACTTTTTAAAATTTATTTTATTGTTTTTGACTGAGACAGAGAAAAGCAGAGACAGAGAAAGACAGAAAGAAGGGGGAAGGCCTAGATCAGTCTTCATAGTTGTATGTCATCAGTGTTCAACATGGTTTTGTTCCACACAGGTGGGTGGGGTGTGCACAGGGTGGGAACTGGCCTGGGGGCCTCCCACGTGGGAGGCATGCTCCCACAAGCCCAGGCCCAAACCAGGGGATAAGAAACAAACTGGGGGCCTTCTGCATGGGAAGCACACCCCAGTTCAGCATATGGGTCCACGCGGGCTGGGGCAGGGGACAGAATTCAATCCTCAGTCCCTAGGGATGCAAAGTGAGTGCTCAACCTGCTGAGCCATTCCAGCTTCCACCCATTATTCTCTCTATCTAGTCTTAAGGAGGTTATAAGACCTATTTCATCTCTGAATTGATGAATATAAAACATTATATTTAGCTGTGTCACTCAGGCAACTGACTTAGGGGAAAGGCCTTGTGTAATAACATGCTGAAGCCATAAAAATAAAATGCCTAGTCCTTCCTGCCAAACAAGCACTAGGACTAGAAAAGCCTAATTTCCTATAGGATTTTCTGGGAAATGGAGGAGAAGGAGTTCTGATTAAATCCACATTCAATATAGCTGTCTAAAAATAGCATGAAATTCTTCAGAGCTGCCAAGGCAACACAAGCTGTCCTCACACATTTCAATTAATCACTGAATTAAGTGTACATAGGAGAATTAAAGAACTAAATAATAGCAACAAACAACCATTCACACATTTAAGAATTATGTTGTGTTTATACTTGATGACTATTTCTGTAAGAACTTACTGTGAGACCCATTAGTCTCAAAGAACAAATAAAGAGCTTGAACTTTGCAAGCACGCTTGATTCTATACTTGTGCTCCACAACAGTATCTCGGCGTGGCAATTTAGACACATAGTACCAGCAACTTGGCAAATAGGTTTATTTGTGTGCACCTTTGTCACTGCTAATCTTTGGTAATAGGCTTACATGCAATAATGATAATTTAATTTTAGAAATGTATGTGTTATCGATATGTTGGTCCCTCTTTGTGTCGCTCTTTATGCTACTTGGATTCCATAGCTCATCATTACAGACCCTCATGAGCAAATTTCCTCAAATCACTGTGTTTTTTTTGTCTCTATCACACTAGACTGTCTTCAGTCCAAACCATGGACGAGTCCAAATACCTATCTTCTGCTTCACTGGATGTGTAAACAAGTGGGCAATGAGAGAAATGATCACATATCTGGCAGGTTGGTGTCTCGAGTAGACCCATGACCACAACCTCAACTTGGTATATAATCACTATGTTTTCAAGCAATATTGTTCCTTACTAGACTCTCATGTTTCTATTGCACCTTTCCTTCAATCCTCCTATTTCCTGCCTCTCATAGATAGCTGGTATCTTTTCATTATCATATATTTTTCCTTAAAAATTATGTTCCAATTAGAGCATCCACATCTTATTTGATGCCAACCCCACCCCTTTTTCTTTTCTTTTTACCAGTTTATGGGGTTAAAAGCTTTGGGGTCAACTTTGGCTCCCCTCATTTTCTCACACTCCACCTCTGATCCACCAGCAAGTCTTCTTTATGTTCAAAAGGGCTTCAGAATCGAACTACATTTCACATCCTTCACTGCTGCTCGTCTCATCTGAGCTACAATCTTGATTATTGCAACGTCTTCCTAATAGGTCACTGGCCTTGGCTTCATTGTCCTGGCTCCAATGGCCATCACTTAAAGTAATGCCTGCCACATAGTAGATATACAATAAATATCTCATAAATTAAGGAAGTTTGATTGAAAGAATGAATCAGCATTCAAACATAGCTTAAAACTTCTATTAAAAATAAACTCACTCAAGAGAAGCTGAGATGACTCAGCAGGTTAATCACTTGCTTTGTAGCCCCAGGGACCAAGGATCAAATCCTGGCCCTGGCCCATGTGGACCCATATACTGAACTGGGGGGTGCTTTCCATTCAGGAGGCCCCAGTTTGGTTCTGGCCCCCCGGTTCAGATGCTGGCTCAAGGGAGTGTGCCTCCCATGTGGGAGGCCCCCAGCCCAGTTCATGCCCCGAGCACCGCCCCCCACCGGTGTGGAACAAAACCATGTGGAAAACTGATGAAAAACTATGGAGACTGCTCTGGGCCTTCCCCTTTCTCCCTGTGTCTCTCTGTCTCTCTCTCCCTATCAAAAACAATAAAATAAATCTTTAAAAAATAAAATAAATCTTTAATATATATATATATATATATATATATATATATATATATATATTCTTTTTTACAAATGGTGCTAGCTGTAGCACTGTAGCTCCATTTTCTTTTAAACCAGATAAAATCCTCAATGACAACAGGCAAACAATAAAAGAAAAAAACAGCGCGAAGGAAAGTCACTGATTATAAGAGATAAATAATACCCCAAATGGGAAGAAAATTAAGTTTATTACAGAAAATAGTTTAGAAGGATACCTATCATAGAATCAGGTACATTCATATTCTTATAATTCAGCACAAACTTTGTGTAATATATTTAGTCATCAGGATATATAATACTCAATTGCATCATCAGATTGTAAACTGAATAATCTGAATAATAGTTATAAAGCATTTCCACCTACTGGGTTCAAATATTTTGAGTATAAATTAATTTTAATTAAATAATTTATAAAAACTCCTCTGAACTAAATGCACTGAAATAGAAAGAGCATGAGCTTACAAACACTCAAATCAAATCCATTAGAACATTAGAACAGCTATTCAGGCTATCATCAAATTTCTCAGCCTCTTTACCCTTAATTTTTTGTGGAAATATATGAATAACAAAAGGTAGCCCATAAAACTGTCATGAAAAACAAACTGTAATGTGCAAAGAACTTGGCCCAAGTAGCAACTTTTAAAGGAAACTTTTCTAATTGAAGTACATTGCTTTTAAAGTCTGCCATAGTCCTCAATTTCTGAATTATTCAATTATATTGCTATTTCTCCCCACTGTCTGAAATATTAAGACAATGATATGTATGAAATTTCCTCTGAATTTTAAATATTTTGTAATGTTAGCAACTAAGATGGTGGGATGGCTCAGCAGGTTGAGAGCTAGTCTTACAGCCCCAGGGCCTGAGGATCAAATTTCAGCTTAGGCCCCTGTGGATACATATGCTGAACTGGGGTGTGCCCCCAGTTCAATTCTCAACGAGGTGAGCCTCCTACGTGGGGGGGCCCAACTTGACTCCTGTGCCTGTCCAGAGGCCCCCAGTAGGTTCCTGCCCTACGCAGCCCCGCCCCTACCTATGGAATATGTAGGAAACTGATGACACGCAACTGGGGAGACTGCTCTGGTCCCTCCCCCTTCTGTGTGTGTGTGTGTGCGTGTGTCAAAAACCATAAAAATAAATCTCAATAATGAGCCTATGCTCCATATTTCTATCTTCCCAGTTCTCTGGAAGGTGTTCGGAATTCTTATAGAATCCCCAATGATCCGATAATTCCTTTAATTGTTTTCAAAGGTATATTAAGTTCTAACGGACACTTTTTCATCACTGTGCAGAGCTTGAGGTAAATCAACAGGGAAGAAATTGTAAAGGGAATATATATTAGTTAACTTATGAGTTAAAAAATACGTGCTGGTTAGTTTCGAAAATGCTAGTATTATAACCATCATTATTTTTTATAAACAAAATGATTTTTTCTTAGCATTTACTTTTCAAAATTCTAAACAAAGTTGATTAGACGTGTTTAATACTCAAATGCTTTCTTTTTTCTTTCTCTAAAATTATAGTTGACACAAAATATTACATTAGTTTCAGGTGTACAATATAGTGATTCAACAGTTATAAAGCTTACAATGCAGCCATCACTATTAACACCACTAATGGGTGTTTGAGCAGCATTTTTAAAAGTGTATAGTGATTTAGGCTGGTGCTTTTCAAAGTTAAATATGCATGTAAAACATCTGGAAGCTTGTTACAGTGCAGATATTGTATATCTAGCCCAAGGACTGAGAATCAGCATTTCTACACTCCCGAGTGATGACCATAGTGTGGGGCCTCAAACTACATTCAGAGTAGCAAGGACTTTGAAGCCTTTGCTTGTGTAAAGAAATGTAAGCCATAAAGGAAATCTTCCAATTGAACTTCATTTATCATTTTAAAAAGATTTGGATCATGCAAAGACATCATCTCTGAGAAACCTTTATATTTTTAGAAGGCAAAACAAAGAATGAATAAAAATATACAGAATAAGTTCATCCAGTGTTGGAAATAGTGTGGAGTTTTGTGCCAAAGACCTGGCTTTGAATTCATTTGGGCCACTCACTAATTATGTGATCCTGGACAAAGCTAACTAAATAAACTTGATCTTCAGTTTACTTATTCACAAAATAAATTTAATAAAAGCTAGTGAGATTTTTACAAACATTACATGAGAAAACATCATTAGCATGATGAAAAATGAAAGTGTTTGTTGCTCTTTAATATGTAGAGTTATCTTTTTGTACATTGTCTATACCTTATATTACTATATATTGTACTTTATCTTAACAGTGTTTATAGTATAAATATGCTAAAATATTTTGCTATGAAATAACTATGCAAATGTTAATCATGTCCTTGCAATTACTACATAATGCCAGTCATACTTAATGGTGAGTCTTTGATAGAAATCAAAATATTTAATTATATAATTTCCATGCTAGCATACAGTTATCTTTTTGTAATACAATGACTGAAACTCACTACCAAAAAAAGTATGACCTGTCTATTTGCATTTTCTCCATGTTCACAAAGTTAGAAGACTTGAGTTCAAGGCTCAGCTCTGCCAACAATTTGTTTCCTTGGAAAAGCCCCTTCATTTCAATGGACCTTGGTTTTCTACTCTGGAAAATCAGATTGGATTATAACTAAAATGTTTTCCATCTCTCAGATCCTAATCTTCATCCTGTTAGATTTTGTGCAGCTTCACTGGCTGAAAGTTGAACCATGTGTATGCATGTATCATGGCACAATAGTGAGAGTGTTTTTATGAAATCAGCTATGTAAATTCAACACTTGCCACATGAGTATATTTACATTCAGTTAATATTTGATGTTGAGAAAGACACTTATATGAATCTAAAATAACAAGAAATTACTTTTGAGCACTTGCTAGTGACTCTTCCAAGCCTGTATTTTTAAAATTTGTTATTTAATCCTCATTATAACCCTACAAAGTAGGTATTCTTATTACTTTCATTTTACAATTGAGGAAACTGAGGCACAGGGAGGGTAACATGGCCATCGTCACACAGGGTTTTGATCCATATGACTTGGCTCTGGAGGTCACATTCTTCACTACTAAGATAAGCAACCTGTGTCACCATAACCATAAACGTTCTCAATTTATAATTTATTTAGTCTGTCAGGTAGGATCATTGAATAAACATTTTATTAGTTGATTTATGTATACAAGGGTTCCATAAAAATCATTCTTTCAACAACATTAAAGATTGCACCCACAAACATTTTGACCAAAACTTAATATTTTGTTTCCATACCCTATGTAGACACACGTGACTTATTTTTGATACCTGCTTTTAATTCCACTACTCCTTGCACTCCCTGCACTTCTACCCTTCAGATAGAAGAAAAAAAAAACCAAACATACTTAAGAGATCCAAGAAATAAAAAAACATACTTAAGAGATCCAAGAAATAAAAGTCATCAGAAAGTCACACATTCTATTTTTATTAGCACATTTGAAACTCTTAGGAGATGGGTTTTCTTCTTGGTAGTATTGCAACACATTATGCAATTTCTAAGAAAAAGAGTTCACTATGCTTTGTTGGTAACAAGTTGATTAAACTTCAATCCAAGTTTAGGTTAAGTAGTTATGCTTCCTGAAGAATTTATGTCTGGTGGTCTGCTCAGTATCACCAGGTTTCCATAGCAATATAGCTGTAGCATTCCTTCCAAGAAAACTTGCATTGGGCACACTGAGGCAGATTTATGTCATCAACCCCCACGAGGTATTAATCATTCTTGGAGGTCATTTTTAGCTATCAAAGTAAGTGCATTAGCAAAAAAACTGCCAAAGCTGCCTTCCAGCCAGGTCTGGTGGTTAGCTTTCAGTGATGGAAAAACAAAAGTTGAAAATGCACAAAACAAATTTCTTGGCAGACAGAGTATGAAGATTGAGATTCAGATGGGGATGTTGCCATTCATTAACATACTTACCAAATGTCCATGTTATGAAAACCAGGGCACACTTGGAACATAAACAGATTTATCAGCCTGGTTACAATTTTATAGGGCACAATGTGGAAAAATTTCCACTATCTCTGTGAAATTCTGACAAAATAATTTAGACTTGGCTGGATGATGTGTCTCTTCTATCAGCTGCTAGAAAACATTAAGAACCAGGTACACTTTTTTCGTTTGAGACTGGGCCAGGCTCTAAAAAACTGTTTATATTTTCAAGTTTTTATATTTGTAGAAGTCAAACAACTATCTTGGGTACATGTCTGGGAGCTGGTTATTACTTAACTAAATACCTGTAGTCAAGGAGAATGAGAGGGATGATATTTAGGGAGGAGTATTCCACTGTCACATGCCTCAGGACTTGGCTGACAGAGTAGTGGCGTCTCCACTGAAAAGCTCAGAAATCTGAACTGGACCCAAGTCTGGACTTGCAGTAAAGGGGGAGGAGGTAGATATTAAAAGATCACCTAAAATGTGTAAGGATTACAATGAGTCCACAGAAAATAAACCCATAAAGAGTTTTTTATTTGAGGTTTTGATTTGTGTATGTATATGATTTCAAAGCCCACATCCAAGAAGGAGAGTACTGGCCTCTGTAGTGAGCCTATTCATTTGGGGGCAATAGTTCTTGGTGTCTGCATACATTTAAGATGGTCGGGGATGTAATTCAACTATTTTCAAGCAATTGTGTTCATGTTCACAATGCTTTTTCTTTTCCAATTTCAGGAGCTTGAACAATAGGTTTTTTCTTTCCTACTCTAAAAGTTTCTTAGAGTCCTTTACTGCATACTTCCCTGAAACATTTGCCAGTGTCTTTAAGTTGTAAGCAAATTCACCTGCAGATTAAAGAAGTTTGGGCGATGCCGGGATAGTTCAGTGGTTGAGTGCTTGCTTCACAATCACAAAGTACCGAGTTTGATTCCTGATTCTGGACTGTGCAACCCAATGTGCTGAACTGCGGTGCAACTGGTAACAGCTGGGTCTTGCCTCCCATAGGGGAAGCATGGCCCCACATCCACCTGTGTGGAATAAAACCATGTTACAACTAATGATGTGTAACTATAGAAACTACTCTGGGCCCTCCCCCACCCCTCCTCTCACCTTCTCTCAAAACAAACAAACAAAAAACCCACAACAACAACAAAAAAAGAAGTTTTGATCTAACTTTTTGAGGTTTACCAAATTTATAAGTATAGTATAATACATCTCAAAAAAAAAGGAGGGGGGAGAATTCAGGAAGTAAAATAAAGACTTTAGTGCTTTTAGAAACTAACATTTTTTTTTTTTTAACAGCAACAAATATTGATTTGATTTTTAGGGAGAAGAGTGACTTTTATGAATAATTTCCCAAGGCTGCTTGGGAGTTTAAATGTCTTCTTTCTGGCCCTGATTGACCCTTTGTCTCACAGAATTTGTCCAAGAGCCCAGTCTCTTATCTCACACACTTTAGAAATGAGTATGCTTTATTTGTTCATTTTCTCACATGTATATCAAAATCAAATGTTAAATTTTAAATCAGCAACTATATAAATATCTATTTGTTAGACTAAGTCCAATTTAAGTATTGTTCCTGGAAAATTTTGAGTCAGGTGGGAAATAATGAATCTGTTAAGTATAGACTTGGTGACTCTATAAAACCGTGGTGGGATAACATGGGGTACAGGAAAAATTCCAGAGAGGAAGATAATTCAGTTTCAAGCAGTTATTTATCACTGACTCACCTATTGATCACTTAGTGTATATGAGCTCCTCAGAGAGGCAATCATAAATGCTGAAAATTCCCAAGCATAATGATGACCTTCAACGCCTAAGAAGTAAGATATGAATCACATCGCCTCCCCCTTTCCACCTGTTCTTTTTTATTTCAACTTTATTTCAATGGAAAATATGTCTAGTGAGCTATATAAGTGACCATTTCATCTTATATTACATATTCTCTACAATTAGCTTTAATTTATAACACTGTAAAAGGCAAACATTTGTGGTGGAATAGCAGAGCATAGTTTGAAGGTATGACCCTCTTTAGGTAGGCTTAGCCTAGGTGTGATTCAAAATACTGATTTGGCTTCTCACCAGCTGCTATAGATGGAATCTTTGTATCCCTCCAAAATTTATATGTTAAATCCTGATACCTAATGTGATGCTCTTTGGAGGTGGAGCCTTTGGAAGGTGATCAGATCATGAGGGCAGAGCCCTCATGAATGGAATTAGTGCCCTCATATAAAGAGACCCCAGAGAGCTCTCTTGGCTTTTTTACCATGTGAGGTTACAGTGAGAAGGCAGCCATCTGTGAACCAGGAAGCCAGCCCTCACCGGACACCAAACATGCAGGAGCCTTGATCTTGGACTTTCCCATCCCTGGAAGTGTGAGAAATAAATTTCTCTTATTTATAAGCCACCAGGTTATGGTATTTTGTTATAACAACCCAAATGGACCAACACACTGACTCATGGCCCACTTTCATAATCTGAAGTGTTGGGTGGTAATTCTCTTGATGTTTGAAGATGATATACTTCATAATTGTGTGTGTGTGTGTTTGTATGTATAATATGTATATATAATAGTCTTACAAATATGATCATATAATAGCTACCATTTTGTTTTCACGTAGTGTTGTTTTTTTATATATAGGCATATGAGACATAGTAATAAAAATCCATAGAAAATTAAACTATGTCATTTTATAGCAGATAATGCACTTTTTCAAAACTAAGATTACATGAAAAGGCATTACTGATTTACTAACAACTTTTTCTAAAGTATCACTAAAAGGTACACCTTAGTTATTTTAAAAATACATATTAATTGTAGAAATGTGAAAATAAGTATGGTGTATAATTATGGAAATATTATACAATAATTTTTCTTATTCTTTATATATCAATTTTTTTTACTACACCTGTTATTAAATTATATGGATTCATAAATATTTGAATGCCACCCATTTATACTATAACAATAATTGATTATTCTGGGTGGTCACTCTTACAAAAACTTAGAAAATAGAGTTCTAAAATGGAAAATCATTGTGCTCTCTCTATCCAAACTTGTTCTTGGAACAATTCTGCTTTGAGAACTATAATAATGCTAAGGTTCACGAACCTTCACTCTGTCTCCTAAGAAACTTACCCAGATCAGCATTTCCCCGTCCTTCACGGAATAAAAGGTGGAGATGTGGTCAGTTTTTCTGAGACACACTGCCAAAACTTTAAGGTTATATCAACAATAGAGTGGATATGAGAAAGAACCATCCTTTCTATTAAAATGGGAGGAAAAGAGACCCAATTGCATTTAGAAGTTTGCTTTGAACATTTTCTCTGTGTTCTGTCGTGACCTGAAGTTGCTTCTACCACCACACCCAATCCCGCAAGGATTTTAATTGGCATGCCTGATAATATTGTTTTAAATTTAGTAGGAAAGGCCTCCCACCACTAACTGTTTCTATAGAGCGTTATTGAACTCTTGGGGAATTTTCCCTCCAAAGAAAGCATGGAATTCCTCTCTGAAATATTTATTTCTCTAGGACTCTAAATGGAAGTGTCTGGAATAAAAAAGTGAGTGAGAACGAGAGAGGGAGGGAGTAGAAGAGAGACAGGGAAGGGGGGTAAGGAGGGAGAAAGAGAGATTCTTGGCAAATAATTAATTTTTATTATTCTAATTCATTTAGCAACCCTATTGTTATCTATCAAAAGCAAAGAAAAGCAATTTTAACAGTTTTGAAGTTTCACGTAAGTTGTGTCCATGGAAACAGTCTTTTTTGGATTTTTGCACATTTGCATCCAGCTAACAATATATTTGACTTCTGCCAAGTGAGATTTGGAAGATGCTAACAAAAATCTTCAGTTGTCTGAATGGAAAGTCTACTGATCATTTCCTGTATCGTTGGAAATATACTTCAAATTACTCAATAGTAAGGAAATAAATGATTATTTATTTTCTGTTTATTGTCTAATAAACAGACATCAGTGAATTTAAAGTCATTTTTTTTTCTTGAACTTTCATGTTGCACCTAACTCCAGGCTGCAATAATAGGCAATTTACCATTTTGAGTCATGCAGAGGTTTTTTTCTGATAGTAATTTTCCAGTCGTCTCCCAAATTAAATTCCAGAATATTGGGGCATGTCAGGATCAGATGCCTCTGTTCTGCCAGTTAGATGGATGACATCATACCCCCAAGCCTAGCCCTAATAAAAGAATCTAATCTACATTATTTTTTTAATTTGCTTGTTCTGGGTAACACTTCACTGTTGGGTACTTTTAGAAAATATGTAACTATGTTTGATTTTCTTTTTTATTATATTCTTCAAACGATCGCTAGTGACCCACATCCTTTCTTAAGCATCCTACAGAGATCATCACCAAAGAGTGGGTGTTGGCTGGTAGGCACTGAGGTCAGGAAGACCAATAAAAATAAAGAGCCAGAGTCAAGATCACAATGCTTTTCCTGCCATCACTTACAAAGTAGCCTTTTTCATGCATCCAGGTAATGTGTGAGTTCTCAGTCCAAGATTAAAAACATCTGCTAGAGCAATTGTCAAACAGTCTTGGAACACTTAGTCGAATTCACAGAAACTCCATCTGGGACTGGTGATACTTACTTCTTTCATATCTTTAATTGTTTCTAGCACCTCCATAGATCAAAGTTCTCTCCATAATCCTTTCTTTCCATCATGGCATATTTACCCATTTTATATCAAAATATATAATCTTTACCATCTGGTTTCATAAGGGAATATAAATCTTTATCAGAGTAGATTAACATTAAATAACTTTTTTTTTCAGCTCTGTGTGCCTGTATTTCTTTCTTATGTGTAAATTTAAGGAAACCATCCTCTCTTCCATGTAGAATTTACATTTAGAAATAAGATTTCTACACTTTTCTAAATGTAAACGATTTTTACATTCTTTGTTGCCTTGTGCTAGAATTTAGAAGTTCAAAAGTAGTTATTGTTTTGTTAGCTTTCATCTTCTGTATTAGAATGATGTTATAATAATACATATCGGACAATCTTGATTATAATTTTGCACACTTGCAAATCTATGTCATGTCACAAACTATAAACACGTAAAAGGCATGATTGGGTTTAGTAATTTTTAGTACTTGGTCCAAACTGTTCATAATAGATACTCCATAAATTATTATATTATAATTTCATAAATAATTATATTAATATATTAATGTAACTTAATTAGCATTAACTTATGCTATTATGTACTTACTATTACATTCAAATGTTTGTTTTTTAAAAGATTTTATTGTTTTTGACAATGAAAGAAAGACAGAGAGAAACAGAGGGAAAGGGGAGGGCCTAGAGCTATCTCTATAGTTGCACATCATCATTTTTTGACATAGTTTCATTATACACAGGTGAGTGAGGGACTGCGCAAGGCAGGAACCAGGTGAGGGCCTCCCCCATAGAAGGCATGCCCCCATGGGCTGGGGACCAAACCTGGGGCCTCCCACGTGGGAAGCTCTCCCTGGCAAGAATTGAACTGGGGGGCCACACCCCAGTTCAGCATATGGGTCTTCAAGGGCCAGGGCTTGGATTTGATCCTTGGACCCCGGGGCTGCAAAGCGAGTGCTCAACCTGCTGAGCCAGCCTGGCTTCCTCTCAAATGTTAAAATGAAGATTATCATGTAAAAATGGAAGTTATAAATCAGCTAAATGGGGAAGAGGATTAAATAAGGGAAGGCTAAAGCTATTACTCATATACAGAAACATGGAACAATATGATTTATACAAATGAATATATCACTCTAGTTGTTATAATTCATAAGCTTCTATAAAGCATTATTGCTATTTTTATATACTATTTCCACAACACTTCATATTTTCTTACTATTACACATCGAATACACTCTGTTCTCTTGTACACAATGTAGTAGCATATTGCTCTTTTTCACCCTACACTTTCTATTATGCACACAGTCAGGGTCTTTAATATAGACAACACAACCCACATGCTGAACTGCAGCACAACTGGTAACCACCAAGATGGGGGTGAAGGTCCTTGCCTCCCATGAGGAAGGTTCCCAATTTAGTTCCACCCCACACAGCCCCACATCCATTTGTGTGGAATGAAACTGTCACAACTAATGATGTACAACTATGGAGACTGCTCTGGGCCCTCCCCCCTTGTCTCTGTCTCTCCTCTCACTTTCTCTCAAAAAACAATAAAATAAATCTTTTCAAAAATTATATATGGTGATGGAAGGAGAGCTGATTCTGGGTGGTGAGCACATAATGCAATACATAGAAGCTGTAATGCAGAGTTGTACACCTGGAAACTATGTAATTGTTACTAACTAATGTCAACCTAATAAACTTAACAATTAAAAATTTTTTATACACATACAGACAACACAATATAAGGGATAAAAGTAGATGATTGAATATTAAAATTTTGTGTTAACTTATTTTCTATACCCAAATATTAGTTTCTTTTATTTTAGTTTCTGATCAGTTGTCAGTGAATCACTCTTGAAGCACAGATGTAATTCTAATTAATTAATATTCATAAGATAAATTTACATCCTTTCTAATCACTATCACTGTAAAGTAGGCATGAACTGAAGAGACACTTTTAACTGAGGAGATCCTCCTATAAAAAAGGTTTTGGAACATGGTAGACTTAGTCTTTCTCTCCATTTTCGATAATCAGTCATTCCTCATATTAAGGAAACACCTCAAACATCCTTATCCAGAAATTAATAAATGTCTTTTTCTAAGGCAAAGATCTCTTCAAAAGAGCACACACCATAAACTAAAAAACCTCATCTTATATTCTGACATATACCACTGGAAACTATTTCTAAGCTAATTTTAGGCTAATTTTAAGCTAATTTCAAGGCACAGCTTTGAAAATGATAGCATTTCTTATAGTGGCATTTATCCCGTGGGACTTCAAACAGTAAAGTTTTCTAGAAACACACGTTAGGGGAAACATGTAGCAAGCAAAGAGAAGAAATATCGAACCATAAGGTCATGTGAATACCACAATTTTTGTTGAAATTATAGCTCCAGAAACTTTGACATTTTGCTATAACATTACATTTACATTGATAAAGTAAAACATTTATGTTGGGACCATTACATTTACAAAGACATAGTTGTCTAAAAAAGCAAGAACGATTTTTAAATATTTAAGACGATTCTCTTTCATCTTCTGAATCAATTGTGGCTGCGTGAAGTGCTTAATAAAGGAGAAAGAGCATGAGGTGGGAAGTAAAAAAGTTTATGTTTTAATCCCATATCTGATACCAACTAGAAATTATGGCCATAGACAATATATTTAATTTCTCTGGGCCTTATATGTAAAATGGACGGATTGGACTCAGGGGTCTCCAAACTTTTCAGCCCGGGGGCCGCATTAACTATCAAATAGCAGTTTGGGGGCCGACTACACACTTGAGGTCCAATTAAAAAAGAATCAACACATAAATATTGTTTTTAATTATTTATTTAATATTATTTTATTCAGATAAAAAGGTCCCCACGGGCTGGATGAGAGGGCCTCGTGGGTCACATCTGGCCCGCGGGCCATAGTTTGGAGACCCCTGATTCTTAAAGTTCTTTTAAAACAAGCTTGTCTAACCTGCAGCCTCATGTGGACCAAGAGGCTCAACACAAATTTGTAAACTTTCTTAAAACATTATGAGATATTTTTTTTTTGCAATATATATATATATTAGGTCTTCAGCTATCATTATTGTTACTGTGTTTTATGTGTGGCCCAAGACAATTATTTCTATATGGCCCAGGGAATCCAAAAGGTTAGACACCCCTGTAAAAGTTAAAATTCTCTGGGGAAGCTGGGATGGCTCAGTGGGTTGAATGCTTGTTTTGCAGCCCTGTTAAGTGAGGACTGAGTCCCTGCCCCGGCCCGTGCAGACCCCAGTGCTGACCTGGGGTGTGTTTCTCATGCGGGAGGCCCCCAGGTCGGTTCTTGCTTCCTGGTTTAGCCCTGGGCTTGAGGGGGCGTGCCTCCCATGTGGCAGGCTCCCAGACCTGTTCCAGTCCTGCAGGGCCCCTGCCCACCTGTGTGGAATGAAACTGTGTTGACAGCTGATAATGTGTAACTGGAGACTGCTCTGGGCCTCCCTCTTCTGTGTTGTTTATATTAAAGACCCTGACTCTGTCTCTGTCTCTGTCAAAAACAATAAAATAAATGTTTTAAAAAAAAGTTAAAATTCTCTAATCCAAGACAGAAAACATTTGGATGATAATCGCTCTATACCTGAAACTAATGTAATAATATTGTGTGTCAACTGTAATTGAAAGAAAATTTTTAAATAAAAGGGAAATCACTCTACTCAAGCCAAACACTACATAACTGCACCCCTCACCCTTGAAAGCTGAGCGAGGAGCCTAGAACACACCTTCATGAAATTGCAATGAGACTTTTCAAATCCCCCACAGTGGTGACGCTTGTATTTTGCAAGGTCTTTCCCTACCATAACTTCCTTATTTCACATACATTTTAGCATGGGCAGTAGACCACATATTTCAGATAGCAGATTAAACAAAAGTGCCTAGAACTTGATAATCAGGTCTTGCTGATTTCATTCAACACTCTTGCATATACGCATTCCTTGTTAATGCATGTTAGAAGTTCAAGGCTAAAGCCTGAATTTTCTTGAGAACGAAGGTCGTGTGCGTATGTGTGTGTGTGTGTGTGCGCGCGCATGTGTTTTCACTCTGGATTGGATGGTAGATGATTAACTGACGAGAACACCATCTTAGAGAAAATAGAAATCAGGGGATGCCTGGATGGCTCAGCGGGTTGAGCGCTCACCTTGCAGCCCTGGGTTTCAAGGAACAAATTCTGGCCCTGGCCCCAGCCCCTGCGGACCCATATGCTGAACTGGGGTGTGCTCCCAGATCCATTCTCACCAGGGCGTGCCTCCCATGCAGCAGGTCCCTGGCCCAGTTCCTGCCCTGCACAGCCCCGTGCCCATCAGTGGAATGAAACTATGTAGAAAAACTAATGATGTGCAACTATGGAGACTGCTCTGGGCCCTCCCCCTTCTCTCTGTCTCTCTGTCAAAAAACAATAGAATAAAAAGAAAGAAAGAAAGAGAGAGAAAGAAAGAAAGAAAACACAGCAGGACCATATATCACATGTTCGTAAACAGTTGTGTTCATACTTCAGCAATTGATTACCCTGCCTAAGTACTATTACAATATTCTGAAAACCTTCTAATCATTATTTCTATTTTCACTTTTGCTACTATTCAGATTCATCCCCATTCTGATTTATAATTAAATAAATTGCTTCTTGACATACATAATTACTCAAGTCTGCAACCTGAGACAGAGTTTCTTTCAAGAGGAATCAGATTTATCTCGACTAATGAGTCATTACGTTTCATTTCTGTTGCCAAGTGCACATTATCTTTTATTCAACATGATATGCTGAATCCAGAAACTTCCTTGAGTGCCAAAATATCATTTCTTTCTCTCCACGCTCTTTCTCCAGGGATCCATGCATTTCTGTTCACTCACCTCAACCCTGAGCCGCATGCCTGCTATTTCCATCTCAGTCATCTCTTCAAGCTGCCAATCACACTGCACTTGGCCAGAAAGCTCGGAGCTTTTGAGTTTATACAGCCAAATATCCAGAGACTGGGTTCACTCCACCCAACACTTTTGGATTTTGATTTCGGCATTATTTTTCACACAGACTTCCTGAAATGAAAAGTTGTTTTACCAAATCCTCTTGCCACCTGGCCCTTTCTACTTATTTATACAGTATTTTGCAATTTCCCAGCTACACTGATGCCGCCACCTAGGAAGAGGTAGCAGACACCCTTGGGGTTACATTCAGTTTCACAATGAACACATACATGCAGCCCCACTGCTAACCAGGAGCTTTATTTACTGAAAATTTCACAATTTTGTGTTTCCTTCCAAGCCACTTCAGCAAGAGCTTTTCTTTTGAATTTCAGTGGTGAGGGGTGAGAGGATGCTGACGGGTTGGCGTGATGTAGCTTTTACCAGTTGAATAGCATGAAGCTTAAAAATGTGGGGGAAAATATCCAGAAACAGCTAGAGATCATTTCCTTTGAGAACTCTGAGTGGTCCAATTGAGTGACGGCAAATTACTGACAGTAGTAGTGATTGGCTTTTCAGTGACATTCTTATGTTTTCTCAACGTTTGAAATGAAAAGGCTTTGGAATTAGTAGATCACTACATTTCATTACCTCATATTTGATGATACTTCTTGTTAGGATACACAAATCAAGTTGACCAAAGGCCAGGGTTAAAAAGTGTTATTTGATCATAGACAATTTGTTGTTTGTGCTTCATGAATTAAAAAAAAAAAATCATTTTATTTTGTAATTCTATCTCCCTAAAATGGAAAGTTTATTAGTAATAAAAACTATGTTCTCCTGTACCTAAAGGGTAGTTTTGTTGCTCTTTTGTAAAACAACTGTTTGAGTCATCACAGATACCAACTGGAGACACCTCATAACATCCTCACCATAGAAGCTAAGAAACCAGAATTACTCATACATCACACTAACCCCCAGCAGCACAATTTCCTCACCCATATCTGGCCTGAAGTACACTCTGCATTTTTCCTTTCGTGGACACAAGAAGGTAAGGCTGCAGGTCATACATACCATGATGACATCCACGGGGATTCTGAGTCTTGATGCAGTCATCACAGTGGCCTAGAACTTGGCTGTCAACTTTCTGTGTCCAAGATTTCAAGATCCCAGTTTTAAAGTGAGGTCTGGGGAAATGTATGAGTCATTTTATATGTATCAGAAATGCATTTATAAAGCAAATTTCAGATATATGTATTTATTTGGGAAGACATCTTTCTAGTAATCAAAAAGATCATTTCTATACAAGATACTCAACTCTCACTTTCAAAGTACTTGGTTATCAAATTAGGAAGCAGAGATTGTTCTGGGCAGTGTGAGATCCTGAAGGACTGGGGTGAGATTGAAAACTTCCTTCTGAACTGCTTTGAACGCTGTTGCTCAGTAGATTACTTCTTTCTGAGGGTCACAGTGTATTACTTGAATATTACAGACAGAGTCAGTTGCCCTTGCACGCGCTCTTGTGCTCTTACTATTTCTTGCTCTCTTACTATTTCTTGCTCTCTTTCTCTTTCTTGATCTCTTTTTCTTTCTTGCTCTCTTTCTCTTTTACTCTCTTCCTTTCTAAAATTGTCCTGATAACCAATAGTACATTTTTTTCTGGCACACTGCTATTGTCTCACAATGCCTTGTAACTGGCTTTCATTTTCGTTGTAATAACACCTCTCTTCATTTCAATGTAATTTCATGCTATGTTACAATTCACAAGGGTATAGATTTTTCTTACAATTGCTCAGTAGAATTACAATTTCCCGTTTTATACAAAGATTAATCCTATCGATAAACCATTTCCAGATACTTTTTTTGGGGGGGTGGGGGGGTTGGGGGTGGGGGCAGAAGGAATTCCATTCATCCATGGTACACACATTCAATTTCTCTCACAATCTCTAACATTTCCTTGGGGCATCCATTTATCTTTTAGGACTTTAAGCCTTATACATTTCCTAAAATTATCTCCCCAAATGGCTCTTTTACAAGTCATTGAAATTAGAAGTGCCATCTACAGAGAAACTACGTGGGAAAATAAACTAGCTTTGGCAACCTTAGCCATAACCAATCATTACATCAAAGAAGGACTAGATTCGAAGGACAGTGTTGCATGCAGTTCGGAAATAGGGTTCGTTTGTCAGAGATTTGGATTTGAACCCTAGCTCCACTGTTAATTCAGCTGTGGAACTAATGGACAAGTCCCTTTCTTAGCTTTAGTTTTCTTATTTGTGAAAATAGAGCTCGCTCCCCCCCCCCCAC
>PVKE010001398.1:0-101408 GCA_004027555.1 Craseonycteris thonglongyai
TTAAATTAATGAAACAATATGATTCCTCCCAGTCTGTGTTAAAATTATAGGTTCGTTTTCTCTTATTTGGTCCACTCATTTTAGGACTAAAAAAATAAAAATAAAAATAGTTATAGAACTACAATATCATATCAAATTGCCACCATAATAATAGATGACCTACCTCGCTTTTAGTTCATTTAAAATCGAATATATCAAAGCACTGTGATCCTAGCTAACCATCACGACCCGATCAGTCCAGCAACCGCAATCAAAAGGGCAACTTGGCGTCTCCCGGTTGGGGGGAGGAGAGTTTAAAGAGCGCAGCGGCTACACAAGACGCGACCTGTACAAAGGCGACAGCTAGGGACAAACTTATACATACGATATCGCACACATACCAACGAATATACTAAACCTGTGTAGATACTCAAACAATATTTTTAAATTCTAACAAATGTATAAAAATAAATGATAGTTTGACTTAGTGTTTATGAAAAACTTCTGATGCAGTCAAATAATGGTGGGCGCACACAAATCGGGCCACAGGCGCCATGGCACCCGCGGGCACGGGGTTGGGAATCCCTGGTTTAGCGACTCAGGTCTCTGTGGACCTATGTGTCTATGGGGTCATGCTCAAGATGTGAGCAGTTTTCCTGCAAAGCATTGCTTCTGTTCTTAAATGTGCCTAGGTTTTTGTTTTGTTTTGTTTTTTTCCTGAGATGGGGGCTTGCTTCAAATTACTTTAAATTTAACGAAAGAAAGGAAACAAGGGATTGATGGAAGGACAGACAGAAGAAATGTATTTTTAAATGTTTCAGGCAGCTATTTACACGCTATGACTTCTTCCTTTTGTTCTCCCTGCAGTGTTCCTTCTCTTCTTCTGAAGAGGAAAGACTTATTTCCATCAGGAGACCTAAAACACCAACCTCCAGTGACTTCTCAGACCTTAATACCCAAACCAACTGGACCAAGTCCCTTCCCTTGCCAACACCAGAAGAGAAGATGCGCCTGCAAGCCCAAACAGTCCAGGCTGATGTGGTTCCTATTAACATAACTGGTATGCTTTGCTATGCAGACAGGGTGCAAATTGTGCTTGGGAGAATGACTATGGCCTCTTGTTTGTTCTGTGCTCTTAGCGGTTCCTTGATGCATCAAAGGTAAATAGCTGTGGTCAGACTTCCTGATCTTGGTTTACTGAAGGGATACCTAAACATATACTCTATGTTTGTACATGTAAAGTATCTATTGCTTTTAATTTAGAAGACTATCACCAAAGGTTGATATCAAAGAACTCAGTGGTCCAGCATTCATCTAAAGTGTCTTTTTCAATTGAATTACTTTTCAAAAATATTTTGGTTATATGGGGACATCTTCGACACGTGATCTTGGATAAGAAAAAAATAAGTTTCTCTCCTAAAGGGCTATTTTAAGTAATATTTACAGAAGTAAAGAAATAATAGTTTTGCTATTTCTTAATAATAGATTTTCTTACCTAAGTAGAAAGGGGAAAAATTACTTGAAATAAAAATATCAAGTGAATTCACAGTAACAACTATAAAATATATTTTAAAAGATTTAATAAAATGATAAAATATTTTCATCTCTATAATTTGTATTTTACAATCTTCAAATAAAAACCCATTCTTGATAAATATAAAATTTTACAGTACATTACAATAAGCTGGAATATGAATAATAATTGCCAAATGTGAAATTCAAATTCTCTTAGAAGATTATACTCAGGTTTTAATTATCTGTGATAATTAAAGATTACAACTAACAGGGTAAAAGAAGCTCAAAACACAGTATTTCACAAACTTAGATGAGTTGTTAAATATCAAAAATTGTCCACTTTATGACTTTGGTAGCCTGCAAATGGAATAGTTGAGTGGCTTGGAATGGGTATACAGTGCAAAATAAATGTATTAAGAGCTAATAGCTTCAGCCATTGGACTGTGTATTCAAGAGAAATGGCTTACTGATAGTCATCATTGGTAATCAGTCCATACAAAGTATGGCCGTTGGGGCCAAAAACTAAAAAACTCATGTGACCGATAAGGATGTGTTTTCATAAAACGTTAGGATGAAAACCCAAAGCACACTTGCTGTGCTTTTCTGGCTACTGCTGTTGACTGCTGTTAGAAAGATTTTTGCCATGACATTGGTGAACTTTTAAAGAATTAATAACATTTTGATAGTTATTGAAGACGTTTTAAAAACCTTACAAGGCATTTATGAATTACATTTAAAATTCTAGTTTGAATTCCAGAGAAATTTAATAAATGCATGAATTATTGCAAATTCTATGTGCTTTTTTTTCACATTTATTTTACTTAAAACCTTAAAGGAATATCATAGCATTTTAATTCATTTTCTTTGAAAATAACATTGTTGATCTTTCTGATTATGATTCTCATTCATCAGGATCATTTTTTTTTAACTTATTTTTGTAAGTATCTATGTTTCAGAACAAAGTATAATGTTTATTGCTCAATGAAATATATGGGTACATATTTTCTATACGAAAATGCATTACATTATTTGATTGATTAAATGCAGCAGAAATGTAATTGCATTATGTGTGATTAAATGCCTCAGGAATAATACTATAAGAAGATTGTGCTATATGAAATATGACAGTCCTTAATGGAATTAGGATAAAATGCATTACTGTGAGATTAGTACATTTAAAACAGAGTAACTAGAGTTTTAAGAGTGAAGAATTATTTGCAATGAAAATACATTGTCACAACAGTAGTCTGTATCCTTTCATTGAACTTTTAATTCTCCCCTGTTTGATGACTGAGTGCATAGAATTTAAAAGGAGGTCTTCAAGATGCCACATAGGATAGGAGAATGACAATGAGAAATGAGCACTGAGTTATGTCAAAATGCAATTTACTTTAAATTGAGTGGTTAATGTTTTTAAAAATGTAGAAATTAAATATAATACCTAATTACATATTTATTGATTCACTTTTCTGGATACACATGCTTATATACACACACATATTTCATCAAGGGAGTAATTTTTCTACTATTCTGGTATAAAGAAGCATTAAATTAAAAATTTTCACTTTTAGTGGTTGAATTGACATAGGTTATGCCACTTTCTGCTTTTCAAATGATATATTTCTAAAGCCTGAGAAGACTTTTGAGATAAAAATGTAACTGCCTGTAGGGAATTGTCATGTGTTCATTTACTTGGGTGAACATTGACTCTGGTTTGATTTTCAGTAAGTTTCAGCTGAGGAGAAAGTGCCAGCAAATACATTATTTTGAATCTAAAGTGAAGCCCACCTGGCATAGAGGGAGCCAATGAGCTGCCAGCTTGAAAATCAATTTAATCCCTTTAGTTATGGTTCTGTGGGGACTCAGCATGTTCTAAATGTTGAAGAGGAAAAATATGTTTAAAATAAAATGCACATGAGTACGTTCCATAATCTGCCATGTGGGAGAACAAGTCCTCCACCTGAAAGGTAAGTAGAGTGGGTGAACATACTTAAACAGTTTCTACAAACTGGCTTTGTACTGATGTTTGAGAGAGCAAAGTTTATTTCTAAGTAGTGACCATGATTGACTAATGCCATTTTTCAATGAAAGGGAATGATTTAGTTCCTCTCAAGTCAACAGATATTTACTCAATAAACTACTTTGTGTCAGGCATTGAGCTGAATGCCATAGGAGGTGCTAAGGTAAATGAATCATGGTCCCTACCCTGAAGAAATATGTCATCCAACAGGGGAGACAATCTTTTTAGGTTGAGATGCATGATGGAGAGTTTGGCACCTTTAATGGTGATGTCTGTCCTCATAGTTTGTTTCATAATTTCCTTGGAGGTGGGTGGTTTATCTTTTGTTTTTGTTTAGGAAGCAAAACTGGAGACTAAATGCAACTTTCTATTATTAATGTTTTGTCCATTCTTAATGCCTTGGCACAAGGAAATTTTTTTCTTCTGCTGTAGGGAACTAATGGACCATTGAAGTCATGACTGGCCACTTTCAAACAACATATATGCTATTATACATAGTGATCTGTTTATTACAGGATGGTACCTTCTGGTGTTTCAGGATCTTCTCTCCGTCCTTCCTATTTTCCTCCATTAGGAACAAAGTTTCAAACATTTTTAATTTTGCAAACATTTATTTTTGTTTCTTAGTGGGTGATATGTATTTTGATTATTCAGATCTTTTATCCTTTGTTTTGATTAAATAAGGTTCTATTCACAACTTAGTCCTATTAAAACAGAAGGTACATTTTTCACAACGTACCCACTTTGAATGTGTGTCAATATTACTAAAAAGACTGAATGTTTTTATACTTTTCTTACAACATGAAGACTAACAGAAGTATATAATTTGTGTGTATATGAGGGCTGTCTAGAAAGTATCCAGCCATGTAATCATTCATAATATTATTATAACAATGGCAGTTTATTTTCTGCACAGCCCTCCATATATGTATTTTTAAAATCTCTTTTTGAAGAGATAAACGTTTGACAAGGTCAGTGCTATACAACTTCCTTTCATTAAACTGTCAAGTACTTTAAAACAGAGCAATCACTAACTGCTACTTTATATTTTAACGTTTTCCCATTGTGTGTCAATCATACACACTTATACTCAAGAAAGAAAAAAAAGGCCTGTGGATATGGCATTCTGGATGTATTTGCAACATTACCTGAAATGTCTGAATTCAGATCAACTTTAAAAAGTGATTATGAAATAGGAAAGCAGTTCAGCTTTAATAACAGCAGTGTTAACTGGGTTTCATTGTGATAAAAGTATGTTATCATTATAAGGCTTTTTATTCATTATAGTTGTATCTCAACCATAGCAATTTCTTCAGTGTATCCAAATTGTTGTCCTCCTTGATTGAAAGAAAAAGCTGTTCATCCAAGAATTCTTGATTAAGTTATTCATTTCATCACGTAGGGCAAGACATAATGATCACTGGAATTGACTAAGTGATTAAAATACATTGCTGACATCACATACACACTGATTTAAAGAGTGATTTTGGCGACCAGTGGACCTATGTGAGACAATTTCCAACTGATGCATTTTTAAAATAATGCAGAATCGCTCTTCTGGTGTGTTATTAACAAATTTGCATTTGCCACTCCAGCTCATTTGAATATGAGATCCAGATGCATCCTCTGGAAGGCCACACACATGGAAATTGGAAAGCAGCCTTATGATGATAATGAGCTTTCTTTCCTTTTTTTGCCCTTCAGTATTCATTCATCATCATATGACTGGCTAACATCATTATTAATACCTTCTTGTCATTTTACAACCAGCTTCTGGAAGAAAGTGCATGGTGTCGGCTTGCTTGAAAATAACATTGCTTTGCTTGTTCTACTACTCTACATTAGGGGAGAATTTCGATCGCCAGGCCAGCCTTCGGCGGTCTCTAATTTACACAGACACTCTGGTAAGACGACCGAAGAAAGTCAAAAGGAGAAAGACTATTACAGGCGTCCCTGACAACATACAGAAGGAGCTAGGTATGGCTCATCAGAACTGCATTCTGTTGCCCCTCGTTTCTGCTCAGCATTACTATACTAACCTCATCTGTGGTGCTTACAAAATCGATACACTCTGATAGACAGGTGGTACCCCAGAGGGCCGGCTTCCTTCCTGAATGAGGCACTGGGTACAAATCTTAACACCCCAGGCAGATGATGTTTTGAATTTTGGTGTGAAGGTAAGAGGAAAAGCCTAACTAGAATGATAGAAATTTTCAGTTTTGTTATCATCTCTATGGACCTCCCACAGTGGGGATTTCCGCCATTAAATTTACTTTTCATTTAGATCTTAAGTTTTCACAAAACTCAAAATTCATTCTAGGACTTCAGGTTAATGACTATGGGCTTTGTTAGTTATTCTGACAATGTCGATGGCATTTGTCATCAAAGAAACGGCAGTGTGGGATAATTAGTAAATACCATTATGATAGAAAATAGTCATTTGTGGTGAACACTGCCTCTGTGTATTCCAATGAGACGACTTCATAACTTTTTGATTCCGTATTTTTTAACCTGTGATTTAAAAAAAAATGTGGTTACTGGAGAGGGTTGTTTATTTTCCACTCATTCGATTGTTTCTGCTTATTTTCGTGGACAATGCTGTGGACAATCCCTTCATTCTTCTCTTTCTGTCTCCACTTTCTCTCTCTGGCTTTTAATGGGCCCATCTGGAGTGTCGACAGAGGCAGCATAGCACACTAAGTCAGGATCAGGGACTCTGAAGCCAGACTGGATTTGAATCCTGGCTCTGCTACTAACTCTCTGGGTGACCTTGAGCTGGTTACGTCACCTCTCTGAGGCTACTTCCTCATTTGAAAAATGAGGTTAGTGATGTTACTATGTAGTGATATAGAAGTCACGGTGTGTGTCCGTCATTCGTGGTCTCACGCACTCCAAGAGTGAAGACGCAGACCCGAGTGGAAAGGTTAAGGAGAGAAGTTTATTGAAAGGAAAGAGAGCTCTACTGAGAGGGGACATCTGAAAGTGGAATGCCCACGGCTAAGTCTACTCCTTATATATGATTTTTCTACGTGCTGGGGTACAGGTATTGGAACCTTGTATGTTAATCTACCTGCAAGTTTACTTCCTAGGGGCATGAATCTGTTCCACCTGGGGGAGGGCGGGAGGGTGGCTGTGAAACCTAGGGTGTGTTAGCTGTCAGTAATCTTGCTGATGCACCGTAATCTTGCTACATCAGCCCTGCTCACCACATTTTCACTTCAGTAAGGTCATCTAGCCACAGAGGACTTTCCTGACGACTTAACTTTTTATCTAACTCTCCTGTCTCAGGAGTACCTTCCCTGTAGCATTGTTTGAGGATTTAATGAACTCATACAGGTAAAGCACGTGGTGCCTGGTACTACTATGAATGTAACAGCTGCTATGGTAATTATTGTAGGAAACTTAATAGTACTACCTTTCTTGAAATATGCCTCTTTCTTTTTGCCCAGCCTATGGACTTAATTTTATTATAATTACTTTCACCTGATATTTTTACTTTTATTTACTATGGAAGGTTATCTAACCTCTAGAAACTCAGAATCATTATTTCTGAACTTCCTATTAGTCGTGTGGTCAAACTGAGTTTATTCTAGCAATAGTGATATATCTGCTATTGCACTTTAAAGCTGCATTTCAGCTCTAAGCACTGTTCTTATGTGCTTTTCCCAACACCCCTGCTCATTCTTCTTTACTTGGCATTTTCTCTTTTACTGCCATCCAATTCCGCAGTAGGTATGCTCTGCCTTCCAGACTGTGGCAACAATGCTACAAGAATAGCAATGCTTTGCCTCTGCTCTAGTTAGCTCCAGTGACCCAGATGATATATGGGTGCTTGTTCTATCCCACACATAGGTGTTTGTTACAAACGAAAGCAAGATTGCATTCACAGGATTTGTGAAGTCTGTCTTGGTTCACATCACTACATGATGCTGCTTTTAATGGGCCAGGCCTCTTATATCCTTATTTTTCAGATTCTCTTTTTTTTCCTCCTTTAAATGACAGCTAACTAATTTGTGAAACAAGTATGTATGTGTATGTTCCATAGATACTTAATGGGCTAATTTCTTATAGCACTCAGGTAACATTTGTATTTCAACTGATCTTGTAGGACATGTGCCTTAACCAAAAAGAGTGATTTTAAAGACAGATCCTTTGTAAGATAAGGCTGATGTTTTGAGGTAGGCTACATTTTAAGTGGCTTTCCAACCAAAATAGGTAGGTTTTGGATGACTTTGTGTAAAAAGAGTAAAAATAGTTTGGCCCAGATAAAGATATGCACACACATAAGTATCCAATATGAATTATCTATATGTGTCCCTAATATGAGTTCTAGAACCTCAAAATTAGGAACTTTTATCGCTTTATTACTGAGTCAAGTATGAACCCAATCACTCATTTGCTCTTTGACCTTACTGGAATGACCTGGCCTGCTTGGTAAATCGTATCTTCAGTAATTTTAATATGTTTTTAAATGAATGTTTGAATTCCTGGAGCTCACATTTATTTCTTTTTTGCATGAGATGTGGAACCACTAATAATGATGAAGGAAAGAAGAGAGCTTTCTTTCCCCATATCGTTGATGTTGTGATTGCTGCCATATGTGAGACAATTGATGTTATTGTACAGTCAATGACACGACCTGGATCACAGCTGGAAGTCAACTGAGACAGCTGTATCTAAATTAGAGCCAGTTTTTTAAAAATAGACAATTCATCTAGTTTTATAGAAAGACTAGTTGGAAGGATTGGTGGGTCAGAATAAGGGAAATGACATTTGAATGCACTAAAATGTAGGGGAAATTTTGAATCATATATTTTCTTCATTCATTTTATGACTTGACCTTCCTCATAATATTTAATACTTACAGTTTGGAAACTTTGTGCTACCTATTGAGGATCAAAAATAGGGACTTCATATTTTCCTTAAAAATTAGTCTTCTCTAGATATAAAACTTACGCTAGTATGGCTGAGTCAAATAAATTAGATTTGAAAAGCAAATGATTATCTGAAGGGAGGCTATTCACTAGTAAAGATGTACCCTGTCCTCTAGACACTACCCAAGTTGTTAGGGTTTTGGACTTTTAAAAATCTAACCATAGGTGTTTCCAAAATTAGAGTTATAATATAAGCTTCCATGGTGTAATGGTTAGCACCCTGTACTCTGAATCCAGCATGAGAGTTATGTTATATTATGCTTAAGTATATGTAATTTTTACTTCAAAATTCATAAATAGTAGACTCTAGAGATTAGCCAGTATTCAACACTTTAAAATCAAGATATATTTACTGTTTTCTTCCAAAACATATTTGATAACTTATAATTTGTTGCCTTTCATTTAAATGAATCAAACAAAATTTCAATTTTTCTTTACTCTTGTTATCTTAAACATATGCAGAAATATATTTGAATATTCAGTTGTGAGGTTTCATCTTTTAGAATTATATAAGATCATTCTATTGCTATATAATTATATTTGACTATTGAATCATTCAGCTACTCCTAGAACTTATCCCAAAATGTGTTCACGAAGCATTAAAAAGCTTCAGTTAAAGGAATTCCCTTCTGAATAATTTTAGATACTTTGAACTTAAAACATTACTGACAACCTGACAAGATCTTTTTTAATTCACGTAATAAACCTTAAATAAATTAATTTGGAAATTTCTGTCATCTCTGATTACATGTGTTTTTAAAAAATGGAAATCCCTTGTATTATGTAATAAGGAAAAGAAAAAAATACACATAATAATTTAATTTCTTTACATTCTACTTTAAAATCAGATCAATCCTATCATGATTTTAGCAGCACCTGAGTGGTTTATATTTGTAGTTATCTTTTTGTGGCACTTTTGTTCTTTAACTCTAATCAATACAACATTTGTCTATATCTGTAATATTGTGACTTTCTACTGTGAAAATATTGGAGGATCTGTTTTAGGACTAGAATTTTGATGATTCCTGTGTTAAATGGCATATGAGATTTTCATATATTTTTAAAGGTCTTCTGAAAAATATTGTTACTTTGATAAGAAATTTCTACGAGGCTGTAAGAAATGGCTACGGTATATTCCCCTTTTCAGAACCCTAGAATGTTTCAAAATTGTTACCCGAAAGAATTAGGAGTTTATAGCCCTTACAGACATATAAAAACCTATCACTGACCTCATACAAAAACTACTAAGGTTTTTTTTTTTTATTGTTTTTGACAGAGGGAAAGAGAGAGAGAGAGAGAGAGAGAGAGAGAGAGAGAGAGAGAGAGAGAGAGAGAGAGAGATACAGAGACAGAAACAGAGAGAAGGGGGAGGGCCCAGAACAGTCTCCATAGTTGCACATCATTGGTTTTTCCACATAGTTTGATTCCACATGTGGGCACGGGGCTGCACAGGGCAGGAACTGGGCCGGGGTCTCACCCCGGTGAGAACTGAACTGGGGGCACTCCCCAGTTCAGCATATGGGTCCACACCGGCCTAGGCCGGGATTCGATCCTCGGTCCCCGGCGCTACAAAGTGAGTGCTTAACCCACTGAGCCATCCCGGCTTCCCCCAAAACTACTAAGTTTTGAAAGAAAGAAAAAAATTAAAACCCATTGTTGAACAGAGTATGGTATCTTGAATGTTTGGAATCAAACTGGTACAGATTGATATAGTCATATAAGTCAGCCTCCCACCTTCTTAAATAGCAAATAGCAAAAGCTTTTATTCATTGATTTTCTTTCCTCAGAGTGGGTTTTTCTTCTGCTCCTGTCCCTTTGCCTACTTTTCCCCTTCCTGAGGGACAATCTCCTGTGTGTGTGTTTTAGGTGAACAGGTCCTGGCAAAGGGTAGGGAAAAGGAAATAGTCCTGTTGGCTCAAGATACAAGTACGAAAATGATTCTCCATCATCACGTGAAGGAAAGGGCTTTATGCTGGGGAACCTTCCTCTCCACAGGGTGATCTCTCCTTGCAGTTTCTACCAAGAACATAGCTGCCATCTTATTAATATGCTTTGCTCATTCAGTGAGCGAAAGGCTTTATATCCAGTCAGGGATAGGTGGAGTGCAGTGGTGGGTTTAGGTGGGGAGGACAGGGAGTTCTCTAGAATCACATCATCACCGGTGTCCTTGCCAGGTGAACAGTGGTGCTGAGGGGTGCTCAACCAGCATCACTCAGCAAGGCCCACACTGGAGGTATTTCAGGTCCTTGTTGGATGATAACGACGTAGCAAGAGCTATAGTTTTGCTATTGTTTATCAAGATTTAATTTGTCCTAATGATTAATATGCATAGATTGAATTTTTTTTTTTCTTTTTTTTTTTTTTTTCTGTACACTTTCCTTAAGTTCTTGGCTTCATGATTTTTTTTTTAAGCTTCTGGTTTTTTCTAGGTAGCTTGAAATCTAACTGTTATCTATACTTAAAGTGTTCTCTCATCTACTTCTCTTCTCAGTTTGTCCTTCCTTGTGCTTTTTTTTTAAACATACAACCCTCTGTTTAGTTGTAAAGCTCAAAGAAACGAATAACCCTAATTGGAGGAAATGTTCACTGGATCAGTTCCTGCTGCTTTTCTCTTCCAGAACATAACAGATTGCTTTTGAATTTTGAATGTCACTGACAGACAGATGATAATGGCTTGAGATGGATAATGAAATGTTTGAAACACAGATGGGCCTGTAAATCATTTCTCTTTTTCTTAGGATTTTCTTCTGACATAAAATTAATGTAATTAATGCTGTTTTACACTGATATCCCTCATAAATGGTCTCTTTGTAGCCTTATTGTTGGACTAGTACATTCCTCTGTCTTTGGGAAAGATAATTCTTGCTTGACAGATGCTCTTTGCAGTCACCTGGTAGGTGCCAGACTACCTTGAAGTCTTTACTGGAAGGGAGGTTACTTGAAAAGTAATCCTTCAACCGAACAGTCAGCCTCAATGGCAAAGGGTATGCCTGAGAATTCCACATGCAGCACTTAATCTACAGGAGGATTTGAAGTACGAATTAAGAGCAGTACATGAAATTCATAACAAGGGTTTTTATTTTAGGAGCTATCTGTAAATATTCAAATGCTCACTTAGGTGCCTGCAGAAAAAAAAAGAAACTTAGCTCAAATATAGAAGTCTTTGTTTTGTTTTGTTCATTTGTTTTCTAATGTATCACAGAGTCTGAAGAAGGTGAGGGTACAGGTGATAAACTACGATACTGGTTTCTATTTTTAGATAACAAGCCACTTTCTGTTTTATCTCCTGCCTCAGGCACTGGCCAAGAGGACACTGGTTATCACTCGGTGTACACCCCAGACCACTACTCAACACTTGGAAGGCTTGAGAGCTATCGGTCTGCAGGGCAGCACTCAGAAACCAGGGACTCCAGCTGTCAGACAGAGGACGTGAAAGTCGTACCCCCTTCCATGAGAAGAATCAGGGCACAGAGGGGGCAAGGCATTGCGGCCCAGCTGAGCCACTTCTCATGTTCCTCAGGGAACATGTCAGTGCTAAGCGACTCTGCGGGTATCGTGTTCCCCTCTCGCCTCAACAATGACGCCGGTTTCCACAGTCTTCCACGCTCCGGAGCGAGGGCCAGCGTTCAGTCCCTCGAGCCACGGCTGGGTGCACTCGGCCCCTCGGAGGACCTGGCTGGCCCTTTCCCCTACCAGAGGGGCAACCCCCAAGTGGATGAAAACTTAGGACAGTTAGGAGATGCATTGAGGACTGGAGCCCTTTTGAGGCCCAAGTCCCAGGAGCTAAGACACTTTGAGAGTGAAAACGGAACGAGCCCAGCCTGTGTGGTCTCCCCACATGCAACCTACTCCACCAGCATCATCCCAAACGCCACCCTCTCGTCCTCCTCGGAGGTTATTGTTATTCACCCAGCTCAGAGTTTAGGGCAGCTGAACAGTAAGATGCCCAGCTCCTCTTCGTACATAAAGGTAAAAGCCAGAGACCGCCCCCTCTCCAGGCGCGCTTGCAAAGACGACCATCAGACCCCCAGTGGTAACTGGAAGGAGGGTCGCTCCACCGTTGCTTCACAGGCCTCAGACCCCCACCCCCCCAGTGGAGCCACACTACTATCCCTCTGTGATTCGGCAGTCCCTCTCAATAGCCCAGCAAATCGGGAGAATGGGTCCCAAGCTATGGCCTACGCCTGTAGAAACACCCTGAGCTGCCCGGCCCTCCCCCAGGACGTGGATGGCAAGAGTGAGTCCAGTTACTCGGGAGGTAGGGGCCCTGGCAGTGTAGAGCCCTGGGAATACAGTGCCTCAGGGAGTGGGCGGGCATCCCCCCTGAAACCCCATTTGGCAACTCCGGGTTATTCCACTCCTGTCAGTAACATGAGCAGTGGCAGTTTAGACCAAGCATCCAACAAAGACGATGTCCGGTCCCTGTATTCAGAGGACCACGATGGCTACTATGCGTCTATGCACACCGACTCTGGACACGGCTCAGGGGACCTGTGCCGGAGCAGCAATGGCTTTGGGAACCCCAGGCACAGTGTCATCAATGTTTTTGATGGAAGAACCCAGAAGAACCAAGGGGACCGGTCAGATTACCATGACAAATCCCTTTCGCGGAATATCTCTTTGAAGAAAGCAAAGAAGCCTCCCCTGCCTCCCTCTCGGACAGATTCTCTGCGCAGGATCCCCAAGAAGAACGCCCAGACGAATGGGCAGGTGCTCAACGAGAGCCTCATCGCCTCGCTTCAGCACTCGCTGCAGCTGAACCTCCCGGGCAAGGGTGGCCTGTCGCCCTCCCAGAGCCCCTGCAGTGACCTGGAGGAGCCCTGGGTGCCTCGCTCCCGCAGCCAGAGCACGGTGAGCGCAGGCAGCAGCATGACTTCTGCCACCACCCCCAACGTCTACTCCCTGAGCGGGGTCACCCCGTCACAGAGTGACACAAGCAGTGTCAAGTCCGAGTACACGGACCCTTGGGGTTACTACATTGACTACACGGGCCTGCAAGAAGACCCAGGGAACCCCGGCGGGGGCTGCTTAACCAGCAATGTGGTGCCAACTGGAAATGGGCCAGTCCGCCATGTCCAAGAGGGACCCAGGGCCACCGTGCCCCAAGTGTCTGGTGGCTCAGTCAAACCAAAGATCACGTCGCCGGAGAAGTCACATAGAGTCACTTCTCCATCCAGTGGGTATTCCAGCCAATCCAATACACCCACAGCGCTCACCCCCGTGCCTGTGTTTTTAAAATCAGTGTCACCAGCAAATGGGAAGGGGAAGACCAAGCCCAAGGTTCCAGAAAGGAAGTCCTCTCTGGTATCTTCAGTGTCCATCTCCTCGTCCTCCACGTCCCTTTCTTCTAACACGTCGACGGAAGGAAATGGAACTGCGAAGAAGCTGGATTCGGTGCCGGCCTCTCCCCTGGCTGTTCCTCCTCTCCCTTCTCTTCCGTCTCCATGTCCTGCTGACAAGTCCCCTTTTCTTCCTCCTCCCCCACCCTTAGCAGAGTCCCCTGAGGGCTGTCCTCTGCCTCAGTCTCCCCTTTTCCCTCCACCACCAGAAGTTCTTACTCCCTTCTGTCCCCCCACAAACGCATGCTTCTCTCCTCCCCTCACCACACGTATCCCCCTTCTGGATCCATCTGCCTCCGTGCCACCCCCTCCCTCGCTTCCCCCGCCGGCCCCACCCCTTGACCCCAAGTTGATGAAAGATGCCAGGCCTTCTTTCAAAACGTCTGGCCAGCCGGACTCCTCCAGGGAGGCCTTTCGAGCACCTGCTACCAAGGAGGAGGGCGGCAGGCCCCCCATGCCCCTGATAACCACGGAAGCATTGCAGATGGTGCAGCTGAGGCCCGTGAAGAAGAACTCAGGAACCGAGGGAGCACTGTTATATGAACAAGCATCTCAGGAAAAACGAACTCCGGTGGTGCCCCAGTATCATTTAAAGCCATCTGCTTTCCTGAAATCCCGAAATAGCATAAATGAAATGGAGAGTGAAAGCCAGCCTGCCTCCGTGACAAGCTCGCTTCCGACTCCTGCCAAGATCATGAGTCAGGGTCACCAGGACGGTGCAGCCGAGCGTGGCTGCCTGAGCCGCAGCCCGGGCAGCGCTGGGGAGGCAGAGACTGGGCCGGGCACCGGGACCGCCCCACTCCACGAGACCCCAGGCCCTTCACCCAGCAGGAAGCCACCCCCTATTTCCAAGAAGCCCAAACTGTTCCTGGTGGTACCACCTCCGCAGAGAGATTTTGAGAACGTGAGCGAAGCGGTGCGAAGTCCCTCCAGGGGAGAAGCCGGAGAGGATTGTGCAGCCGGGACTGGTTCTGATGAGACCGACTCTGGCAGCTTGGTTCTGGAGGGAGGAGCTGCAGAATCCTCGATCCCCGACAGAGTGGAAGCCAATGTCCCCATGGTGCCGCCTGATGCCTCGCCAGCCCCCAAGCAGGAGGAGCCTAGCACCCAGAACAGTACAAACGGTGGGGGCAACGTGGAGAGCTGTCTGTCTCTGCAGGACCTAGGGCGTGAGTGGCTCTCTCTCTTCTTCCCCTCTGACCATATGCAGCTAAGGCAGACAGGGCTGATGCATGCTCATGTGAGAGCCAGCAGCCTAGGGGCTGCCTGTGCTGCCTCGTTGTAGGTTCCAACTCTGCATGTCATGAATTAAAAAAAAAAATAGATGTCAGGGTAGAGCTTTACAGGAGGGCAGAACGTAGAGGGGGAGGTGGTCTGTAGCAGGCTGGGTCTTAAATAGCAGGGAGTAATCTCCCTTCTGGAATGCTGCAAAGAAATGCTACACCACAGTTTAAGAGAGTCGTCAGGAGTTCTAGACTTTAAGAGAAGGGAATGTGCTTTGCTCATGCTCCCCTATCTTTGTAAAATATTCCAGCCGCAGACCCCACTGCTGCTCCAGGTTGTTCTTTCGTTATCAGGAATGACAGGGGAGTGTACTGGGGAGCTTGGCTAACGACTGAAATTCAAGTCACTTTTCTGTCCTGTGTTGGCCTGCTTGCTTCTCCACAGCTGGGGTGCCGGAGACCCGTAGAGCCAGCTCTTCCTCAGAGGTCTTTGACTTCCTTAAGGAAGAAGGGAGTGATGAGGTGATGACCCCCAGCAGACCCCGGACCACAGAAGACCTCTTTGCAGCCATTCACAGGTAACCAAAATGGCTTGGATTTTCATGTACTTTACGAGTCCTACTTTCCAAATGGTTGCTCAGCTCATTTTTCTTCATTGACTTTTCTTCTGTCACTGATTAGATTTCATTAACTGGATTATTCTGTGCCTTTTTTTTTTTTTTAAGTGTGTTTCTATATTTTTATTTCCTCTGACTCCAATTTCTGTTTTACTTTGTTCCATTGATTTTTATGATGTTGTGGGGGACAGAGGCTCAGTGTGATACCTTCTGGTTGGCACTGCTCTTGCTGGCAAGAAAGGCCATGTGTCAGTCACTGGACAGGGTATTTACAAGAGTTGGATTAGAGCAGCCATGGTCCAGTCCAAGGTGAGGAATGCTGCGTTCTGTGAATTTCCGATGCACTACTTAGCTCTGTAGGACTCCTTTCTGAGGGTGCTTTATTTTATTTTTATTAGTATTATTATTTTCATTGTACAGAAAAACCAGGGTTTTAGAATGTAATTTCTTGTGTGACTTAAATGTTTCAGAAGAAGAGTACTGTACATCTTTTCAAAGCAGGAGCCAAAGGTCATTACATTTGCTTGGTACTGTATACTACTAGTGCCACCTACTGGCATCAGAAATTATTGGCTTTAAAAAAAAATACAGAGTAAATAGTAAATTTTTCAAAATAACTGCCTGACTGTTACACTTTTTATGGTGGTCACCTTGAATAGTAAATATGATTTAACACTAGGGTTTTATTTATTGCCTCATATTTCTGGTTGTAAATAGGCAAGTACTCTCACAGCAGTATCATTGTAAAAATTGAGAAGATTCTGTATGTGCAAGTACTTTAAACCAAATGGTTTAAAACCGTCACTTCCTTCCAGATTTCCTTACCACAGTATTTTCACATAACTCTTATGAATGTCCATATGCTTGCAAGGTCTTATATTGCCCTGAATCAAGATCTCTATTATCCTCCTGCAACACGAAGTCCTATACAATCATAGACTGTGTGAACAACCTTAGGCTAGGACTGTTTTCCCAATTCTTGGAATCTAACTGGAAAAAACTATTGCATGAGATGAAAAGCATAGTGTCCCTACCTCCTGTAAATTTCTCATGCAACCTAGAGATACCTAACTTGGAGAGGAGAGGGAGGAATTAAGGTATTAGTCAAGAAATGTGTTCTTTACCTCTTAGCTCTGTTATTGGTATAATATCCCCAAAAGCCTCAAAGACTGCCCCTTTGACATTGTCTGACTGGTCTCTTTGATCTTACTAGAAATAAAAAGCTAGCTAGTTATCAAGTTATTTCTCAAAACAGGGAAATGAAAAAATGCTACACCCTTTGTAACCAACTTTAGTGACATTTCTAGAGGTTTACACAGCTGTTTCTAACTCTAACCGTTATGCTAGACACAAAATAAATACTCAGTATATATTTTCTGAATGAAATGAAACCCATTGGTATTTAATGTTCGAAAATTCTTCCAAGACTCGACATCTTCCATTTAGTATGGAATGCACTGGGTTGCTAAATATGCAAACCTAGGTGTTTATAATCGCAGTCCTCAGAGAAGATGTGTTGCCTTGTTGCTCTGTGTGCTACATACTTGGTCTCAGTGAGAAACCCAACTGTGGTGGGGTCAAACTGCTACATGCTTTTCCTAAAACTGTGCCAACACTCTCTTCTATATTTCGTTTTGGCAACCTTAACGCTGTGAAAAAATGTGTGGTTTCTCCTATGAAGGGGTTATATTGACTGCAGATGTAGCAGTCAGCAGTCTGTGCTATTGTGTGTGCGCATGATAGCAGTAAAGGCTGAGTAGGGTGGGATTGCAAAGAGAGAGCGAGAACACAGGTTATTTTTATTTTCGCATTGATAACAGATTAGCAGACATAATACAAAATCTATCTAAAGTTTGTGATCTTTGGGGCTTTATTGAATATCCCCATCAGCACCTAACCTAATAATTTATATGGAAGAATATCTAAATTGAAACATAGCTTTCAAGTTTTGTAATGCAAATTTATTTCAGATATAAAGCCAGATGGAAAATGTAGAATGCCAGTTGAGGTGTGAAGTTTTTATATTTATTGAAGTAATTAGTTTTCAAGCCAGTGTTAACTATTTAAGCACTTTTTATAGCCATCGTTTTTAAAAACACACATACACCCCTATGTGCGTATATACATGCATGCAGAGAATTCAAATGTTCAGATTTATTTCTCATTATAGGGGGCAGCGGCTCTTGAAAAACAATACTTTTGTAAGCTGCCATCTCTCTGACTTCTAAATCTACAATTAAAGGCCATAGTTTTAATCAATAACTGCTCAGCATACCCTCTCCTTTGAAAAACCAAACAAAAAAAATAATATCACAAAAGTGAGGTAAGCAGAGTTGCTCTGGGGAAGCAGCCAGTGTAAACTGTGAAGCCATGTGACATCAGTGGAAAGATACTCCATCAGATCCTAGTTCTTGTATTCAGCTGTGTGACTTCACTCTTTAGACCTTAGTTACCTTCTCTGGTCAGTCAGGCCAAACTATCTGAAGTCATTTCCAGCTCTCAAATTCTGAGATGTTATAATGTCAGTGGTTTCTACCACTCACTCATTAACTTACTCCAGAGCACTGCTTTTATTGACAGCTGAGCAGGATCATTGACCCAAATACCATAGGCTAGGAAGTGCAGTCCCAAAGAGGCTGGTCCCACATCAGGGGTGGCTGCCCGTCAGCCTCCGAACTGGGTCCTCACCACTTCCAGCCTTCCACTTCGGTGGCTTCTTTGGGGCCTGAAGTGTGGAGAGGACCCTGGGAGCCCCCAGGGCAGCCACACAGCACATCCTCCCCTGTGCCATATGGTACAGCCATGTAATAACAGCCCTGCAGCTTGGCCTGGGGTTATATTTCCTTATATGACACCCGGAAGTTTGTTAAGTACCTGCCCTGTGCCTGACACGTTATGTCTATCACGGCATTCATCCTTATTCATAAACTGAGCAGTCAACTGTTTCCCCCTCTTCCAGAAAGGAAACAGGATCAGAAACTTTACGTTGCCCAAGGTAATGGAGCAAGGACTCTTGAGCGGGGTTTAACCCAGGTCTGCGTCGAATCCTCACAGACCTGTGAGGTGGATAGCATCAGCCCCAGTTTACAAGTCTGAACACTGAGGTGCCGTGTAGATGAGGAACAGCTCTGAGGTCACAGCACTGGGAGTCAGCGGTGCTCAGATCCAACTCAGGACAGATAGCACCCCCTCAATATCTTCCTGCCGCATATTCTGGAATTTTACAGCAGAAAAAGAGATATGCCCACATGTTTATTGTAGTAAATGTACCAGGCATCCTTAAAGCCAGTCCCCCTGTACTTCACTAAGAGAGATTCCTTGCACACCAGGTTGTCATTATGAAAAGACCAGCAAGGGGCCAGTTGGCTTATCGGCTTTATAATCTCTGATTCACTCTCAGTAGAAGACACATTGAACAGGAAGGTTCTTAGAGAGGGAGGACAAGAAAAAAGCCCAGGAAACATTTTACTTACCCTGAAGACCACCCTTCTACACTCTGCTCACATCTCTCACATTCCGTTAATCAGTTTCCTGATCTGTTGTCTGGAAATGGGACCTGCTGTGGGGGGTTCCCTCTTGTTTTCATGTGAAGCTGTAGAGTTGTTCTAGAACCTGAGAGGGGGGCCTGTCTCCGTACAGGGGATATTCTGGGAGTTGGCTTATCTAGTAGGCCTATTCAGGTGCCTGCATCAAACAAGAAAAGGAAGAGTACAACCAAAGTATGGCCAGAACCGTGAAACCCACTCAGGATCAGTCTAATATAGGAGAATTACATTTAAAAAATGGCAATTATTACAAAGTTTAGAGATTGCCCTATCCAAAGTACATTAATATATTGTCTGAGATATGTTTCAAAATAATCCATTGAGGGTAGAGATAAAAAAGGGGTGGCCCTAAGTTAATAATTATCATAGCTGGGTCATGCACCCATGGTAATACAGTGAACTCTTCTTTTTGCATGGGTGTGTGGGAATGTACATAGTAAAAACAATAGGTGGTGACCTGAACATTCAGTAAGATCAACAGCATGATCGTGGCTGACATCCAGCGGCCCATTTGGAATTCACCTGTATCTTTGTGTTATTAAATCTCAGATCCAAGAGGAAAGTCCTTGGCCGTAAAGATTCCGACGATGATCACACCCGAAACCATTCTCCCTCCCCACCAGTGACACCCACTGGCGCTGCCCCCAGCCTGGCCTCCCCAAAGCAAGTGGGGTCGATTCAGAGAAGTGTCCGAAAGAGCAGCACTAGCAGTGACAACTTTAAAGCTTTGCTGCTGAAAAAGGGGAGTCGGCCGGATACCAGTGCCCGCATGTCCGCAGCCGAGATGCTCAAGAACACGGACCCTAGATACCAGAGGTCAAGGTCGGAGCCTTCGCCAGACACCCCCGAGAGCCCATCCAGCTGCTCCCCAAGCAAGAACAGAAGGGCCCAGGAGGAGTGGGCCAAGAACGAAGGCTTGATGCCTCGGAGTCTGTCCTTCTCCGGCCCCAGGTATGGCCGCAGTCGAACGCCGCCTTCTGCAGCCAGCAGCCGGTACAGCTTGAGAAACCGGATCCAGAGCAGCCCCATGACAGTCATCTCAGAAGGCGAAGGGGAAGCCACGGAGCCCGTGGACAGCAGGGCTCGCCGGGCCCTGGGTGCTGCGAGGGGATGTTCGTTGGCTGGGCTGGCAGGGGGTGAAATGGACAAGGCCAGCCTGCTCTGTGGCCCGGAGCCCACCTCCTTGCTGCAGGCACCAGCTTCTGAGCCCACAGACGGGCGAGCCAGGGCTGAGGGCAGGGACCCATTGGAGCAGGGCAGAGGTCCTCTGAGGGGAGAGAGTTAGGGACAAGCTCGAGAATCTCCCAGGTGATGTGGGGAAAATGCACAACACCTTGCTCTAGGAAGCCTGAGGGCGCCCCCTCCTGCTGTACCCGGGGGTCCCACTCAGTGTGTGTGCTGTGGGCCCAGGTACTGCCGGCCTGCAGTGGAAGAGGGTGATTGAGGACTCACTAGGCCCTTGCCCTGTGGCTTAAAAGCAAGTAGAAGCTTAACTTCTGAAAGTGCTTCCTGAGGAAGATTTTGTTTTGTTCTGTTTTTGCTAAATGCTGGGGGGGTGTGGACAGGGGTGTGTGTGTGTGTGCGTTTAAACACTTTTTATGTTAAAAATCACACACACACAAACAACATGTACAGACATATGAGGGGGAAAAGTTAGGCTACATAGAATCGTGGAGGTTTCTGGACGGGGCGGTGATTGCTTTAAAGGTGTGTTTATGCAAATGAGTGAGTTCCAGAAGAGAAAGGGCCGTTACTACAGAGGTGGTATGCGCCCTGGTTCTGAGTGCACAGAACACGTGGGTATATGCACAGAGGTGCTTTCAAGGGGAGCCAGGTCGTGGTTAACCCAAAAAGTTGGGAAAGGGCTAAGTGACTACTTGGTTCAGGTACTTTTTTCTGGGGAAAAAAGGCTCGCTTGTTTCTTTTTTGTAAAAATGGCCAACACATGGAAGTGGCAACGCTGTGACCTGGAGCCCGCTGCCATGCAGCCACAGACACACAACTGTTAGCCTGAGTTTTAGAAACGTGAGTAATTTTTTAATGAATTGCCTCCTTGTGTAGCAGCTGAGACCTTCTCTGAGAACTGAAATGATGGGGTGCACATATGGGAGGGGAGGAGAGTGGGGAGAAGGGAAGAGGAGTACATGATACACTGCTGGAATTTGTTTCCTTTTTAAATACAATTATTTTTCAGAATTAAATTTGAAAACTTGCACTACAGAACTGTGGGCTGAGCTTTTCCTTTTACAACTGTTTTTTACCAGAGTTTAAACGTCCATTTGGCAATTTCTTATCACTTGAAATGTCAACATTTGCTGACTTTTGGATATCATTTTGGTTACACCAAAGAAAAAGTTATGGCTATTTTTCCTCGAACTGCCTACAGTATCATGTCCTCACTTAGAAAGGTTTATCAAAATCTATTATATATTACCTTTGAAGAAAATACTGAATAGCTCTTGTTAGTCCAATAAACTGATAAGAATTGGCCGGGCATGGCTATTAATTAGCCCTGGAAAATGAGTTTTTAGATTAAAAAGATTTTTTGCATCATTTGGTTTATGTGTTTTTATATTTTTTATAAATAATTGTTAGGTGACTACCTTCTAATCTCCTCCAGTTAGGATTTTAACACTTTTAGACACAGGAAAAGTGTGTAAAGTATTTATTTTTATGACATATTCTTGTGACCCCTCCCCTCACCTCCCAACTGCCTTGTACTTGATTTGTTGGTTAAATAAAATCAGAGTCTTGTCTTCTTCATTAGAAGGACCTAAAATGGCAATACTGAGATTCTTGGATGAAATACAATGCAGCTGGCTGTTGTCATATTTTCTGGTATGAAAATATCATCTAAGAGTAGGACTGCATATGCCAAATCATGTAAGGTTTATACTCGTACAATCAAACTTCAGGTACCCATTTTAGACATGTCTTTGACATAGTAACAAGTCTAAAGAATTAAGACTCCTTCCATTCTCTGAAGAAAACAAAACATTTCTTTTCATACAACCAGAAATCAAGACCTGACCTTTGGCCAAAGGCAAAGGACTTCTGACCTTTTGTAGCAATTGTCTTATCATGTTGGTTTCAAGAATATTTTTCTCCTAAATTTTAGAAAAAATGATGTTGGCTTTTGCATATGAAATCTCATAGCTACCTAAAAGAAGATTAGAATGTGCATGAATCTCAGAAAATTTTAACTTAATATACAATCGTATATGTTGAAAGTAAGATCAGCAACATCAAAACTAAGTATAAAACTATTTAAAATCTATTTTAAAGGAAAAATATACTAGGTTTTATAATTTGCTTTGAATAAAACAATTGTAAAGTAAATATTTGAACCTTATTTTTTTTGTCCATGCATCTTTAAATAATGAGCTAGGTCTCCTTGTACAGAACAGTTGTGTTCTTTGCTGGATACAAACAGAACAGCAAAGACCAGAAGGTGCTTGTGGGAGGTGGGACCCAACAGAGAGGAGATAGAACATCACAGACACGGTGGATGGTACCATCTAAAAGGACATATGGAAAAACAACTCTCCATGATGTCCTATGGACTTTTTAATAAAATACGAGTAATATATTGGCTGACAGTGCCAATGATGTGATGTGTGGAGAGATGTGAGAAGTTTTCCCAGGCATAGATGCAATAGAGGGGAACAAGAATCTGGACTCATTCCTGAACCATATGGCGACTTTAGCTTTGCTACTCTTTTTTCTGTGGGGGCTAGCCACTGTTGATGGATCATATCGTATTTAAAATTTTAATGAGCACACTGATGACCCTTTTTGCAGAAATTTTTACATTTTTTTCTTAAGCTTCTTTCAGTGTCACCTCAGAGTGGGTAATGCAACTGCCATCCATTTTCAGCTTGCACCCACATAGTAAGCCACCTCATCCATACACCCAGTTCAGGCTTTTCCCTCTTCAGCGATCATACAGGTCCTCCAAACAACCCTAAGGAGGGAGGGATGTGGGTACAACTGATGACATGGGGTTCAGGCTACCCGCTCATGCAGCTTGCTTGTGAACTCTGGTCCAGCTCACGATTGCTCCTGGAAGTGTCTTCCGTCTTAGGGTGGGACTGCTACCACCTTTATGACTTGGTGGTTCTGCCAGGTCGTAGCTAAAATGGGTAGTTCTGGATGTATCATCACTTGGTGTCTCGTGGTTCAGTAGCACTTACACTAACAGCTGTTTTCCAAAAAGCATGTCATTCTTTCGTGCAGTTAATTTAGCCTTGCTTCAAAATCCCTGGGACCTGCACTGTGATTATTCCATTGTCGTCATGAATTCCATTGTTTTTGTTGTTGTTTTGCTTTTTTTCACTAATGACATCTCCAGTACCTTAGGGTCTGCCAGATCATGTGATCCAAGTTGCTAATTCCTTCATCTCTGTCACTTCTGGGTCTATCTCTAGTGATTTTTCTTGCTTATTATAGGTAATAATTTTCTGTTTTTTCGCATATTTTTCTAGTAAATTTTTATTAGACGTTGAGGATTATGAATGTTAGATTGCTGATGGATTTTGTTGCGGTCCTTTAAATAGTACTGGGCTTTATTCTGGTGCACAGCCAGATTTCATGGAATTAGTTTGGTCCTCTCAAGGCTTGTATTTAAGCTTTGTTAGAGGGGAGAGGTCCAGGGAAGCTTTTGGCTTAGAAACAATTTAGCCTTACTACTCAGGCCATACCCTTTTAAGGACTCTACCTGATGCCCCATGCACTATGAGTTATTTCCACTCTTGCCAGCAGCAACAGAAACTGTTCCCAGCCCCATATATGATCTGTGAGGCATCTGTTCTACTAGCTCCAGTTGTTCATTTCTTGGCTTGGATACTTCCTTACGCCTTCACAGATAAGTGCTCAGCCAAGCTTGACTCAAGGGGACTCACTGCACATCTACAAAGCTCTCTGGGTATGTTTCTTCCTTTCCTTTATGCTGCCCAGCAAATTCTACCCACCTGACCTCCTTTCACATTGCACTGGTCTCCGGCTTCTCCCTCCCTGCTTTGCTGCCTAGAAACAGGCTCCAAGCAATAAGCTTGAACACTCATTGAACTCACCTTTTTTCCCTTCAGTGTCTGCTCCATTTTACCATCACGGCCAGCCGTGTGCATTGCACTCTGCGTTGCCTATCCACTGGGGATGGGGGCCTCATAACCAGCCAGGCAGTGAGTGACCCAGTCTCAAAAACACTGGCTTGCTGCCCAGGATCTTGGGCCACTCTGATCCCACTTGCGCTGATTTGATGCTGAGGTGGAGTTAGGAACACAAAAGATGTATGGCAAAGTTACACTTCTGAAAGGAAATGGGGAAGGCAGGATTAGGAGAGAGTTGTCAGCTGCATCCTGCGTCACAGATCTGATAACATTCTTGCCAACTCACTAGGGAGCTCCAGAGCAAGTACTGTTCATTAGAATGGTCCTGAGTTGGCAGAAATGGCTGGGCCCTGGTACCACTACCTTGCTCAGTCTTTGCCTGGAAGATGCTAGAAAAAAACATGCTGTCAGCTCCCATAGTATTGCTCAGTCATAGACTATGCCCGCCCCCCACCCCACCCCCCAAAATAGTGTGTCCTTATCTTGAAATCTGCAGTGGGTCCTAAAGAAAGTGACAGCTGGAGACATCATCTAACACCTGGGCAGTTGGTCCTTTCTTAAAGACGGATCTGAGTAACATCCCCAGGTACTTGCCCATCACAATTCCAAATCCCAGAAGAAAAAAAAAGAGAAATGACTGTTCTTTAGCCACATTAACAAATAAGTACCAGAAACCACCAATGACAACTTTACATCATTAACCTCACCTCTAAACCAGGCTCCTAAATCACACCAATCTGCAGAGGTCTCACCCTGGTGACCGCACCTCTACAACCAAAGCTCAGAATTAATCTCTAGCTGCTACTGCGAGTCCACTAATCCTTGAACATGATGCTTCCTACAGCCTGTGCAAGGTCAGCAGTTTCCTTTGTCCAGTAAGACTGTCCTGTGAGCATAGCGCTCTTGCTCGGTAAGCAGTACTTGTACGTGCAATTCTTTGTTCGGGGTGCTGAACAGGGCCTTTTCCTTTGATGCTGTCACTGCCATCCAAGACTCTTCCCCCGACTCCCATCCTCTGACTGGCTCCTTCTCAGCATTCAGGTCACAAAATCACAGAGTGGCCTTGCCTGACCCTACAGAACATCCACCGCACTCTGCCCCGCCACAGCGCATCCTACAACCCCATTTCATTTGTATTTGAATTCTCTAGAATGGAAATGTGGTGAGGTCAGGAGCCTTGTCCAACCTGGTCACTACTATAGTCTCCACTGGAAGGTGGACTAACTAGAAGAGTGAAAGACATTGGGTTTGATGACTTCAAAGCCACTGATGGGGGAGCATTTCTGCTCACCACATCCCAGTCCCTGCAACGTGACGGATTAAGAATAAATGAAAATAAATGACATTCCAGTGAACCATTCCCTAAATGGGGAAAACAAGATTTTTAGGTAATTTGAAAGGAATAGATGAATGCACTGAATTTAAATCAATTGTCAGCTTTTTAAAAACAAACTTATGAAAACTTGATACATAGAGAAATGTGGATGTGTCTGTAACAGGCACAGAGAGAGGTGTGTAGGGCTGCCTGCCTTGATTCCTTGTCGTGGTTCCTGAGATGCCTCCTTAGAACCTAGAGTTCCAAGGAAGCCTTTGGGCAACTTTTGCCAGAGAAATCAGATAATCAAGGCAAGGGAATTACTGTTCTACATCCAGGTCAGGTGGAATTGGGATCTTATTTGGGGGGATGGTCAGGCAGAATTTGAGCCTGTTGGTAAGTAGAGTGATAAAACCGTGTGGAGAGGGAGGGCCTGCAGAGGAGAGGAGCTCCCTGATGGAGTGAGAGGTAGACCAACAGCAAAGGTGGAAGGTTTAGCCTTAGGAAAGAGTCCACACATGACTGTCCTAGAGAAAAGGGAAGAAAAATCTCAAAGGTGGGACATAAGGGATATTTTGTAATCAGTGCCAGCCACATAATTAAAATAACTGATTCAATGCCATGAGACATACTCCTGGATTGATCCAGTTAGGGCTGAAAAATGCTTTAGTTTATGATTTATGGAAGAGGAGTGGGAAATGGGATACCCTAGACTTGAATAGTACAAAATGGATTTTTTTTTTATTGAATGTTTCATATTACAACTAAATCTTGGTAATCAGAAACGTGCGCTTTTGAAATAAGATTTATTGCATGAGAGATGCCTACTTTATGTGGGTCTATAGAGGCCATGTTAGCAATAATTAGCTCTTACCACTAGAGACTAGTCCTGTGAATGTTGATCCGGAGGACTAGAAGTTGTCCTCCGGCTGGCAATGGTAAATGAGTTAAAAAAGAAATTTAATGTCTTTTTGGCAAGCATGAAAATGCAAAGAATCAATAAATAATCAATATAAGCAGATAACTTTAGAAAATAAATGCCTGGGACTGTAAAATGTATATGCATAATAATTCCAAAACCAGAAATCTAGCTTGTTCTGTATCAAAAATTACACTTTACAAGGTAGCTCTGAGATCATCAGTCATGTTGATTATGCATGTATGGTATGCAAGACTACCTCCAGACAATTCTAGCCCATTCTTCATAGCTGTCTGCCAGTGGGGCGTAGTGGTTAACTGCATGAACCGTCCTCAGTTTTATCTAGGACAAGTGGCCTAACTTCTCTGCGCCTCACTGTCCTCGTCTATAAAATGGAGATGATACAATGTGTCACATAGAGTTGTTCTGAGTCAAATGTGGTCATTCAAGTGAAGCACTTAGAATGCTGCACCTAAAAGGCAATCCATAAGTATTAGCTATGAAAACCATTCACTGTAGGTGTGTTTTTCAATTGTATCCAGGTTAGGGAGATTAATTTTAAGAGCTATTGTATAATGTTGAGGTTGAAGGGAACTTAAGCATCATGAGCCCTTCCTCTCATCCACTGCATACTCAGATCTCTAAGTGATGTCCCTGCTTAAGCCCTGCAATGACGGGAATGGGAAGTAGTGTCACTGATGGGCAGCTTTCATTGTTGGGATATTACTGAGCTCCAACCTGCCTTTCCCTGTCACTTCTACAGCCATCACCCTCTAGCAGCCCACAATAAAGCTAATGCCCCTTCCCATGACAGGCTTCCAGACATCTGAGCGTGACTAAAACTAGTCATTTTTAATGTGGCCTCCAGAAATATTACCTGAAATTTTAAAATTCACTTGAATTTTAAAATTATGTGTTTGTATACTTCAGAAAACAACATACCTTTATTGAGTATTGAAATAGGAGAAAAAATTCCTAATTTCATAAATGTATTCTTAGTCATGAAATACCAACCCCTGTGGGGACGCTGAAGCATGTTTCTTGTGTGGTCGGAGCAGGGGCAAGTGGGGAAGGGGACTTAGCAGAGACTGTAACAGTGGCAGCCACGAGACAGTTTGAATTTTGTGTCCAACTGACCTTCATCTCTCCAAACCCAATAGCCTAGTAGTTCCACACAGGGTAAATCTTTAACATTTTTATTGATTATCTGGACAGGATAACATCCAACTGACACAAATCCAAGTAGAAAAAGGCAACAGGTTGTGACACAGTGAAGAAAGGGAAGGAACATGACATTTCCCTGGTGCCTCAGGACTAAAGGCCACCAAAGTTATGACCAATTTACATGCTTATAGAAAATACAGTCCCCCGTGATATGTGTATCTAGATAAAGCTTCAAGCATTAAAAAAGGCACATTGGAAAAAGCATAGTTCATAATAGTACTCTCAGGTAGAAGATAATAGACATACATTTACTAATAGATAATGTTGTCTGTATTAAACAGAAGTTTAGCCCCTGGCAATGCAACTTTCTTTCATTTTCCTTTCATTTTCTCATTCGTTTTCTTCAGCGGGTTCATTTTTCTGAATCAACCACACTTCATTATTTCTGTTCAGCAAGTTGAAAGGACTGTTGTAGCTTGCAGTGTAGTAAACCCTTTCATCGAAAAGTTTTCCTTCTTCCCTCAAAATGCTCGCTAATGTCAAAAGTTGTTCTTGATTTTTTTGCGCACTAGAGAATCCTTCAAAAGACCTACAAAGGAGAATAACCATGAATGATTTTAATGCCGATGCTAATGTCAGTTGGAAGAGGAAGGCGGGAGTTGACAGAGTGAAGCTGGAAAGTGTAGTTCCTAAGTTCCTCCCTCTTGGCCCCTGAACTGAGGGTCCACTTCCTCAGGTTTTCAGGCTCAGTGTGACCACAGCGTACTGAGGAGAGCCCGGAGGAGGCGTCTGGCCCATATGCTGGAAGGCAGATTTAGGATTTACACCATCCCTTGCTCTAAGTCCACTTGTCAAACTTTAATGCACATATGAGTCAGCTGGGCATCTTGCTGCCATGCAGATTCAGGAAGTCTGCGATGGGGCCTGACAGTGTATTTCTAATAATTTAATGCTGATGCTGGAGGTTAGAGGACCACACTGAAGCCCCCTTAGAAGCCTCCCTTCCAGACTTTCCATTTTCTATGGAACATTCCCCTTCCTCTCCTTGGGAAAAAGATACGTACTCATTTATAGATGAATATGATATAGCTTTGACTCTATGAATGTAGTCTAAATAAAGAGATGAACATTTTGGTTGTGCTCTCTGTACAGCCTGAGAAGAGATTGAACAGATGTGATCAAAGTGCTTAGAAACAGAGGATATGATTAAATCGAGGTAAGGGTGTCATGTGAGTTGGTCTGGAATGGAGGATGGTTTTGCTGGGCAGAGAAAGGGGAGAGAGAAGAAAAAGAACAGAAGTGCAAAAATGTAAAACATTTTCATAGTGAGGCACAAAATGAGCTCAGGAAGGCAAGTCAAAGCCATAGGAAGAACCCTATAGGTCATCACAAGGCCTTTTCAGATTATTCTCAAAATACAGTAGACTCTCCACTAACTGGAACTCAAGCAACCAGCACTCTCAAGCAACCGGCAATAAAACCAAAGAAATAACACTACATTTACCCAGTATGGGTGCTGGTTAACTGAGAGTCTACTATATCTCACAAGGATGTTGAGCAGAAAAGAACTTGATCAGATCTGGTGAGGAAGATGGAAAATAGATTAGAGGGAAGGTTCCAATTAGGATATTTGCTATGAGATGAAGAAGAAATGACAGTCAAAAGATTTAAAAGTGGGAAAAGATTGGGAAAGCCGGGATGGCTCAGCGGGTTAAGCGCTCGCTTTGAAGCCCTGAGGACCGAGAATCGAATCCCGGCTCAGGCGGACCCACATGCTGAACTGGGGTGTGCTTCCCGAATGCAGTGAGGCCCCCAGTTCAGTTCAAAAAATAAATAAAATAAATAAAATTTAAAAAATAAAAGTGGGAAAAGAGAACATAAGTTTAGGAATAGATTTTAAAGTATATAGAAAAATATCCCGAGATTAAATAATGACAGGGCACAGACTTAGTTGCCAACATGTAAACATGATGAATGTGAATTTGAAGGTTAAGGCTAGGAAACACTCAGGAACAAAAATATTCCTATAAGTTTTATTAACAGTGTGCCAATGAGAAAAATCAGTCCTATCCTTCTTCAGATAAGATACAAATTCTCAAGGGTATGAAGTATGTTTATTTTATTAAACAATGTCTTTCAGATACCTAGAATCATTCCTAGTACATAGACTCTTTTAAATTCTTATTGAAAAAGTATCATAATCTATGTTCACACACATATATAAAATCAAACATTGAAGACAAATTGATAAAAATGTTTTATAATTGTCAGCATGTTAATTGATAATTCTGAATCACGCATTAAATATTTTGTTTCCTGAATTTATTAATTTCCCTAAGAACAGCCAGCTGTTGGTACATTCTGCCTAAAGAGAACTTGTTTTTTAGATCCCTCTTCCTTGAAATCAAATCTTGAAGCTCCTCGTTAGAACTCATCATTTGTTCTCTGAATACATAGTGTTCTACAATAATCTATCTGTGGCTTTATTCAGTACACAAACACAATGAGTCCCCACACATGCCTGCCTTGCTTGGAGCTGAAGGATATGGGCAGAGGAAAGTTGGCTGTATACTTGAGGAAATTACAGTCTATCAAGAGGTGATTATAATTTAGAATAACAGAAGGACAGATTGGCTAGCTGACTGGAGAAACCAAGGAAGACATCAAGATGAGGTGCCATTCGATCTCAGCCCAGAAGGATAAAAGTGGGCTCTTCAAGAAGAGAAGGATGAGAAACCTACAACTAGTCCTAATATCATGTTCATGTTCTAAGTATTTTATGTATATTAACTCATTTAATTGTCATGGCAACCCTATGAGATAAGTAGGCATTATGATTATACACATTTTCCAAATAGAGTTTGGCAAGAAAAGCCTGAGTAACTTATCTGCTGTCAAAGGTAAAGAGATTTGGAAGAACATAGCCTGCTCAGCTAAGGGCAGAAAAGTCAGTGGAGGAAACAGGGTCGGGCCTCATTGGAAAAGGCATTGTGTACATTGTGAATAATCTGAATTTCACTCTACAGCAAGAGCAAACCAACAGAGATTTTTAAATGCAGTAACTCGTTGAGGGTTTTGTTGTTGTAAGAAAGATCATGGGTTCCTATATAGAGAAAGAAAGAGAATGATGGGCAGAGAGAACAGTTGGGAGGCTATTGAAGTGGAATAGCGAAGATACGCGAACAATAGACACATGAGTTATCTACTGAGTGTCAGGCATTGTGGCCAGCACCGATTTAGGTCTCCATAAGATGAAGACCTGATGAAGTCACAACAGGAAACGGGGTGGGGAACAGAATCATGATTATTTCTGAGGGGAATGGGCTGGACTCGTTTCCTGGGAAGAGTGTGCTAATGGTGGCCATGGAAGGTGTTGCTAGGGAGGCCTTCTGGCTGATAAGGCCCTTTACTGACTCAGGCACTAAGATCACTGTCCATATGAATTGAGAATTGGGGGGAAGGCTTGTTTTTAGAGCTGTTGTGTTTGATCCCCACCCCCACCCCACATGGAAATGTCCAACAAGTAAGAACATCAGGCTGGAGACAGTAAATTGGAGAGTCAATAGACACAGGTATTTGAAACATTAAGAAGAGATTGCCCAAAGCAAATATGCTATGACATGAGGGTCAATAACAGGCATCAACAGTGATTCCTGGGGTAGGGAGAGGATGAGGAGCCAATGGGAGGGAGAGAAACAGGACCAGAGGAATGACAAGAGAGGGACATTCTGAGAGTTACAAGATGGACAAGTATCAAGGGGAAGGATTGGTCAGCACATGACTGGCCAACACACAAAGGCTGCAGGGGTCACATGGGAAAGGACTGCTGTCATGTGATAAATGCAAGGGCACTGCTGAGGGTGGCAGCAGCAGTTCTAAAGGATAGTGCAGGCTGTACCAGACTGGTCGTTTGAGGAATACATGGAGGGGTTGAGGGAACAGAGACAGAAATAGATTCCTTGAATAGGTTCGTGGTAACAAGAGGAAGAGAAAGGGCATAATAGAGCGACTCTAATATGACTATTAGCATGTACTCTGTGTGTTTTTAAATTTTCAACAGAGAGAATTTAACATAAGGAAAAAGTTAAACAGGTATTAGAAGTCTGAAAAAGTTTAAAGAAACCAGTAAACTAATAGAGACAATAGCTGCAGGAAGCAGCAGCCATCCCTGGGGCTAGGGAACAAAGGGAAGAGTTTGGATTATCAGAACCCAGAAGTTGAGAGGAGGGGTAACCATGCACTGCGTGGTAAGGAGCTTTTGTTTAGTCTCAACTGGACGGCAATTAAAGGCAGTCTTCTGCGTTTGGCGTAAATATCTTGCATTGTGTCTGACTTATGAGAAGTGTGCAACAAACTGTATTAACGGGATTGATTACACAGGGTCCAGCAGAACTAACGCCCTTTTTTAACTTTATCAGCTCATAAAAAGGGGGCATTACTTCTGCCAGAGCCTATAGTTTGCAACAGACCCTTGGTAACATATAAAACTGAGCCAATAGGGGAACAGCAAAGTTGCATTAGACCTACTTTTATGGAAGGGTGAAAAGCCTACTGAAATTGCATAGGAACTAAACTGTAAGTGCAGGCAAGTGAAACTAGCAGTCAGCAGGGCTATAAATTATCTACCACTCACCGTACAAACACAGTCATTTCAGCTCTGTCTTCAATGAAGACATCTGACTCTGAAGGCCTCGGTGGATCAGGTTGCTGCTCGGAGGGGATATACAGGGAGATGGTAATGGTAGACTCGCTAAAAGGGCCTGAACCTGGCTTCACATAGCTCGTCACCGGAGCTGTCATCTTGATTTTCATCTCTGTGCCATAAAAACACATATTTAGACACAAGGGAGACCATGAAAGCAAACGTGGGGTACTTATGACTACTTTGTGAACTTCACCTATTATTCTGTAATCTGAGTTTCTTGATTACTTTATGAGATTGGCATGTTCACCCTGAAAATAATTTTCATCTCTAAAAAATAAGGCCCAACTGACTCAATTATCCACTGCACACATTAAGCACTTTCTGTACTATTAATATTTTTGGTTACTAAATTCTATAGTTTTAGGGACAGCAGGGAAAATTAGAGATCACATAATCCAGTTCATTCTTTACTTTTAGAATTCAGAAACTGAGGTCCCATTGGCTAAGTGATCTACTAAAATATAAATAGCATCAGAACCAGAACCAGAAGTTATGTCTTGAGACTCTGGGTCTTGTGTTCTTTGTACCTTCCTGCCTCCTGATGTCTCTCACCCTAGCAAATTACCTCAAAGCGCCATGGAAGGGACTCAACACTCGTTACAGAGGCCCAGTTTATCCCCCAGGAACACAAATGAGGAGTACAGATGCTCTAAAGCACTTCCCAGAACTACGCCCAGTAACTGCTGCTAAGGGTCCTGAGCAAGAGTCTTTGCCTTCAAACATTAAGTCTTTGAAAACCTGGTTATTTTTCTATTCTAAAGGATATCTCTTAATGAGCTGAAACTTAGGAATGAGCCAGAGGTCTATAAAAACATAAACATGCTGTCCAGAAAAAATCCAGCCATAAATGCCTCTATCTTTCATATTACATGGTTGGATACTTTCCAGACAGCCTATACACACACACACACACACACAAATATACATATATACACACATACAACATACATGTATATATGTGTACGTAGTAAATTGCCTTCACCTTTCTCGTTTTTGCCTTCAATGTAGCTGTTCAGCCTGGTAAAGCCAGTTTGCATGGCGGTACCCCAGTCCATTGACTCAACAGAGGTGCTGACCCACTTGGCCGGTCCATAGTGTCTGATCTCGTAACTTCCGGGCTAAAGTGGAACACAGAAAACTTGAGGAAGCGATTCGAAAAAGGCAGGACATGAGATGCAACAGTTCAGGTGCCCTGATTTCAGGTCTACTTGGGTTCGGTTCCAGGCTTGGGTTCCTTAGGGATGGGCAGGGCCCCTCCGCCGCCGCTCCCAGGCTTCGATTGGAGACTCCAGCGGCCTGGGCCCCACAAGTAAAGGTGTTTGGGATGGGACGGGGGTCGGCTCGTCTCACATGAAGAACCAACGTCTGGTAGATGCCCTCAGCACGGATGGTCCCTGAGCAGGTTCTAGGCCGTGGTCGATTTCTTTTCTTTCCCTCCGCACTTGGACCAGCCAAGTGGGTCAGTCAGTACCTGGGCTTATGGTTCACCCACCGACTTTTCCCATTTGTGCAGGAATGGAGCTAAGAGGCCCAGACCATTTTAAAAATTGTACTTTTCGCTTCACTCTATGGGATACTCCAGGCTCATTGTAAATCCGCCCGAAGACAGCCTCCCCGCACCCCGAAACCCGCCCATCTCGTCCCGCACCCTTGGCGGCCGCGGGAGGCGCCTACCTGGGGGTCCGCGTCACCAGGGGCCTCCCAGCCCGGCATCTCCAGGGCTTGGGCCGCCGCGCCATCGCCTGCCCCGGTTTCTGGCTCGAGCACCTCGGCCATGGGCGGCGCCGACGATCCGCAGAAAGAGCCTGGCGCGCGGCTCCGGGAAGCGGCCGCACCCGGGCCACTCGGGGCCGCCCTGCCTGCGTGTGCGCGCCGCGCCTGTGCACGGAGGTCCCCGAGTCCCCGCCCCGGCGCTGTCCCGTGCCCGCCAGCGGCCCCGCGGAGGCGCGTCTCTCCTCCCCCGCAGTGCGGGGCACTGCCCGGGCCTGGGCCGGAGGGGGCGCTGCGACCTCGAGGGGCCCCGAATCCGACCCCAGGCAGCCGCAGCCAAGGGCGCGCCCCGCTGCTGGGTCCCCTCCGCAGGGGTGAAGGGCGGAGACAGGGTGGCAGGGCCCGCTTGGGTCTGGCTTTCTTTGGGGGGGGGGCTCCAGACCCCCACCCTTGTTTTTTAATTCACAGGCACGCAGAGGTGTGGAGGGTGGAGAAGGACAGAGCAACTGGCTGGCAGGGTTTCTGGTGTAACCGGTCTGGGGAAGCTCTCCCTTGGCCCCACCCGCTCTGAGAGCCGGTTCTGCTGACGGGTCTAGTCCTGGGAGCAACGGGAGCCGGGCCTGCACCTCGTGGGTGCCCCCAGTTAAAGGCGGGAGGGAACCTGCTCTCCCGGTGGGAGGGGCACGCACCTGCGACTCTGAACTTGGTTGTCTGCCGGCACCCCTGGGGGCCGCGGGCGAGTGGCCTCACACCTGGAAGGTGGCCTACATCTCCTTCGGGGAGGAGGTGGATACGGCTACAGTCATATTTGGATAGAATATTGAACTGTCCTAGGTTCTTAACGGTGCCCCACCCCCACCCCCACCCCCCAGCAAATGATCCCCAAACCTCGGAGTCATCCCGCCAGGCCTAACAAGCTGGGAGGAGGGGAGTAGAAGGGGAAAGGGAGAGGGTTAGGAGGAGGGAGAGACAGGATGGGGACGTTGGCTGGACCCTGGTGCTTTTCGAAATTTTTGGCTCGATTTATTCTTTATTTTTTCTGAGATTTTTTGAGAGGTAATTCACATATTATATAATTCACCCCTTTAATGTGTACCATTCAATGGTATTTAATATAATACATTCACAGTTGTGCAACCATCACCACAATCAATTTTAGAACATTTTCTTATTCTCTCCCTGCCCCCAAAGAGACCCATACTCTTTAGCTAACATTCCCCAGGTCTCCATACCCCAGCTCTAGGCAACTAGTGTCTCTAGGTTTGCCTATTCTGGACATTTCGTGTATTCATAACTGAAAGCATACATGGTTTTAATCCGTTGGGGCTGCTATAACAAAATACCACAGACTAGTAGCTTATGAACAATAAAAATTTAGTTCTCACAGTTCTGGAGGCTGGAAGTCTGAGGTGAGGGTGCCAGCAAGGTTAGGTGACTGCCCTCTTCCTGGTGGCAGACAGGTACCCTCACATGTTGGAAGGGGCAAGGGAGCTTTCTCTCTGTTCTCTTTCAATAAAGTCGCAAATCCCATTCACCTCCCAAAGGCCCCACCTCCTAATAGTATCACATTGGGGATCCGATGTTCAACATACCCATTTGGGGGGTCACAAACATGCAGACTACAACAACACATGATCCTTTATTACAAACTTCTTTCACTTAGCGAAATACTTCAAACTGCATCTGTGTTGTAGCCTAGATCAGTACTTCATTCCTATTTATCCCCGAATAATAATATCCCATTGTGTGGTCTTAGTGCTTTTCCTCTCCCTTCCCTGGCCAAACACGTGTGCAGGGGCCTGTGCACACAGGGCATTTCTATCAAATTCATTATGATGCAGAGCTAACTGAATTATTTAGCAAAGACTAAATAATGAATTTTGACTTAAAAAAATATAGCCTGTTTATTTTAACTCAAGTAACAGATGTGATCCATTGCTTAGGTGACTTTGCAAAATTGAGAATATAATTTTATGTTACAGAGTGGTTTTATTAAAAGAGGAAAAGGAAGTAATTTACATTGTTTAAGAAATCTGTTATTCTTTTCATCTGCAGAGTATACTTTACAGCTGTCAGTGCCATTTGGGGTGGGGGGAGGGTTAGTTATAGAAAAACAGGCTAAATTCAGAGACATTCACTTTACAGAATGTGGGATATACAACTACTGAAGGTAACGCAAGTGACTAAGCCAAATTGTTTCTATTGACAAGATGATAATGAGTCATATAAAAGAACAGAAGAAAGGAAAGAAAAGGATTTATTTCAAAGCAATAGGACTTGAGTTAGAAGAAATTTAATAAATTTCAGAAGGCTTCAGTTTTATGCCCCTATGTCAGAATAACTTAGCTAATTTTCTTGATTATTTATGGTAAAATTTTGGAAAGCCAGGATGGCTCAGCAGGTTAAGTGCTCGTTTTGCAGCCCCAGGGACTGGGGATCGAATCCCAGTCCCAGCCTGTGCAGACCCATAGGCTGAACTGGAGTGTGCCTCCCGTGGGAGAGGCCCCCAGCCCAGTTCCCGCTATGCTTGGGCCCTGCCCTCCTGTGTGGAACAAAACCATGTGGAAAACTGATGATGTACAACTATGGAGACTGCTCTGGGCCCTGCCCCCTTTCTCTGTCTCTGTCAAAAACAATAAAGTAATAAAATGAATCTTTGAAAAAAATGTTCTTTCTATTAGCTGACATTAATACTTCTGGGATTCTATGAAGACATTTTATTTAAGCTGTATGGCACATGTGATGTGTAGTGTGGTACCAACTCCACGTTCACCCAGCCAGTGGGGAGAGCCCCACAGCTGAGACAGTGATTACAGGCAGCTCTCATTATTTGCAGCAGCCACGTTCTATAAAGTCACCACAGACACTGAATTAGTGAATACTGAGCCATTGCTTCCAGCGGAAATACAGAATTAGGGTCCTTCGAGCCTCTAGTCACAACATTTTATTAACTGATGGATATGTAAGCTTGCTCTGTGTGTGTTATTGTATAAGATACCTTATATAATATGTATCGTTGATTTATTTACATTGCACTCAACTAACAACACTGTGACTCATGCCTTAGTGGAGCTTATCTAACACACATATCTTCTCCAAAAGGCTCAGCACAGCCATCCTAGAGTAGGCATATGACACAGCACATCAGCACTATGGTTGGGGCCATTTTAAACAGGGAAATCACCACCAAAAAGTCAGAAACCATGGCACTAAATAGACTTTGAAAAGGACACCATTTTGCTGTAGGAGAGATAAAATTAGAAGGCAGAGCTTTGCCTTTTTCAACCTCAGCAGGCATAATGTGAGCCTGTTGGTTCAAATTTTTCACTGCTTTTCTTGTATGCACATATCCAGGGAAGTGCTGTGAGCATTGCTTTGGAAGTTATAACTATATATATGCAAGTAGGCGAATTTGCAAATACAGAATCTGTGAATATTGTGGATCGACTGTCAGTTCTTCCTGCAATAAGTTACTTAAGTCACTTCCATCCACATTCCATTGCTCAAAGTGGATCACAGGGTCTTGACAGTGGGAAAATGCAGTCACACTATGTTTTCAAAGAACTCAAATTATTGCAAGAAGCACTAATGTTTATTGCTCATATCATTTAGTCTTTCGCTGATTATTTGATACTTGTGGCAGATTTTATTTTCCAAAGACAGCGGCAACATCACCTCCCATCCAACATGCTGTTCTTATGGGACTTTGACACACGTTCCCCTGAGAGGTGAAGGTCTGTGCTCCCTTTCCTCGAAACGCACCAGTTTGTAACTATGGTAGAAGTGGCATTGTGTGACTTCTGGGGCTAGTCCATTAAAGACTTCTATCTAGTTCTCTTTGGGATGTTAGCTCTTAAAATCCAACAACCATGCTTAAGGGAAGCCCAAGCAGCTTCATGGAGAGCCACGTGTAGGTTCCTAGCTGAAGCCCTGCCTGAGAGCTTGTATCAATGACACACGTCTGAGTGACCAAGGGTTCAGACAACTCCAGGTCCCCTACCTTTGAGTCACCTCCAAATATCCTCAGTTATTCCCAGCTGAGGCCCCACAGGTCATGGAGCAGACACAAGCTATCCCCATAGGACCCATGAGCATAACAAAATGGTTATTTTCCTAATCCACTAACTTTGGGGTGATTCATTTTTCAAGGGTAATAACTGATCTCTAACTTTTTTGGCACCAGAGACCGGTTTCAAGGAAGACAATTTTTCAATGAACTGGTTTTGGAATGATTCAAGGGTATTACATTTATTGTGCACTTTATTTCTATTGTTATTATTACTACATTGTAATATATAATAAAATCATTATACTACTCACTTGCCACTATAAAGCCTGCCACCAGATGCAGCTTAATTGTCACTTGCCACTCACTGATAGGGTTTTGATATGAGTCTACAAGTAATTGATCTATTATGGTCTCTGCAGTCAAACCTCTCTGCTAATGTTAATCTGCATTTGCAGCCACTCCTCAGCACTATCATCACCACCTCAGCTCCACCTCAGATCATCAGGCATTAGATTTTTATTAAGGAGCCTGCAACCTAGATTCCTCGCATGTGCGGTTCACAATAGGGTTCGAGCTCCTATGAGAATCTAATGCTGCTGCTGACCTGACAGGAGGCGGAGATCAGGCGGTAATGCAAGCAATGGGGAACAGCTGTAAATACAGATGAAGCTTCACTCCCTGGCTGGCCACTCACTGCCTGCTGTGTGCCCCAGTTCCTAACAGGCCACGGACCCATATTGGTCTGTGGTCCTGGGAACCCCCCACACTGGAGCATGTAATCCTGAGATTTGTCCAGTCCAAGTCTCCAGTAGTCTGTCAATTACTGTTCAAGTGTCTCTGCCCCAGAACTGTTTTCTGAAGAAACTTCTGCATGGATTTCAGCTCCGGTAAGTCGTGAATTTTTGTATCTGCCCATCTGTCTTTCTAAGTGTAGGGTTAGTGGTTTGTCACTTCAGTTCTCTGATGGAGCTAAGGAGAGTCGTTGGTTTTTCAGTTTCTTTAGCTTTTTCTTGTTGTTAAAGTGGAGTGATGACTTCAAAGCTCCTTACAAGCTCCTTACTGGCCTCCTTTTCTTTTTTATAAAATGATGCCTTAATGGTACTTTTCTGATCCAGTTTAGAATTTAGTGAAAATATTCACATTCTAGTCTCTGCTTCTATAGCATTCCCGTTCTTAAACTTTTGTGGCTACAACTATTTCTTCCTCAAATACTTTTTAGCTCTTAACAATTCAGTTCTTTCATTTGTGCGGGTTTTTTCATTTCCACTATTTTTCTTGGATTGCTAACAACTAGTACTATGTGTGTTTGCCAGTTGTGTCAACATATAAGCAAAGATGTACTATTTACACCATTGTTTTTAATCTGCTTGCAAATCTTGCTTGGTGAATTGAATTCATTGCAAATATACGTTAGGCTGATGGCTTCAGGAAAGAGTTTACAGAGAATGTTGGGTTATAAAATGGCGGCTCAAAGCTAGATTTATAAATCTAATTTTCTCTAAACCTGTTACCTCATGCTTGTCTACATCAAAGCTTACCTGTAGTTTGTGAACCACTCACATTACTTAAGAGTAATAGCTTTCAGCCTTGCCTTTGTACTAAAATTACTGGATCTATTTCTACTTAATTGGTTTAGAGGGGTTCTGGTGTCAGTATTTCTAAAAGTTCCTTGAGTAATTCTACCATGTAATGAAGATTGAATTCTACTGGTCTATAGCAAAGGCCGGCACAGTTTTCTTTAAAGGACCAGATAGTAAATAGTGTCAGTGGCAACTACTCAGCTATGATGGAGCAGCCTTAGGCAAATGGGTGTGGCTTTATTTCTAGACCCCAAATTTTGAATTTGCATTTCATGTGTCATGAAATAGTCTTCTTTTAATGTCTTATTTAACTATTTAAAACTGTGAAAACCATTCTTGTCTACAGGATGTCCAATAACAGGTTATAAGTGAGATTTGGCCTGTGGGCTATAGTTTGGGAACCCTGGTTTATGAACTGCTTATCTACTTTGCCACTCTAGTTTAATCCCCTAGGAGAAAACATGTTTTTCCCTAGATCACAGATATCATCTTAAAGGAGTCTGAGCATTAAGTACTTATTTTAAAGAAGTCTTATCAGAACTCTTTAAAACATGGCAGTGCACTTCCTTAATAGCCTTGGAAACCGTAAGCATGCTTTTTTCCTGTAAGTACTAAGTCTGGTTTACATGGCTAAAAGAATAGAAAAGGTATTCTCGTTAAAATATGGGTTATGGCAAGGTTAATTAAGCTGCTCTACAGTCACCAACCCAGGTGTTTTCCATCTTTCCTCAATATTAGTTCTGGCCGATGCCTTGCCTCGTGGTTGCAAGATAGCTGTCATAGCGCCAGGGATTACACGCAGAAACATAGCATCCAACAAAAAGGCAGAATATTTTCCAGATACATTTTTTTAATATGAGGCAACCAGTTTTTTGTGTGTTTGCTTGTTTGCTGGTTTAGAACAAGCCGCTCCTCCTATGTAGATCTCCCCTTCGGTCCTCCAAACCAAATCAGTCCCAGGTGAAGGAATTGAGATCACCACGATTAACTATCATTATACAGCCCCTGGTGTTGGGAGGAACCTGGCCTGCTTTGCACAGGTGGCCTTGGGATCCTAGAGCCAAACCAGGGTTCTGATAACAAGGAAAAGGAAGAAATGGCAGTTGGGAAAGAACAGCGTCTCACACAGAACTAGATTCTTAGGATTAAAAATAAACTTTGAAGAAGGCTGTCTGCTGAGCCTCTCATTTCCACTTATTTATTTACTTAAGACCATTAATGGGGAGAAGCCGGGATGGCTCAGTGGGTTGAGCGCTCACTTTGCAGCGCCGGGGACTGAGGATCGAATCCCGGCCCCGGCCCATGCGAACCCATATGCTGAACTGGGGAGTGCCCCCAGTTTGATTCTCACTGGGGTGAGACTCCGGCCCAGTCCCTGCCCTGTGCAGCCCCGCGCTCACCTGTGGAATAAAACTTTGTGGGAAAACCAATGATGTGCAACTATGGAGACTGTTCTGGGCCCTCCCCCTTCTCTCTGTCTCTGTATCTCTCTCTCTCTCTCTGTCAAAAACAATAAAAGTAAATCTTTAAAGACCATTAGGAAATTGTACAAATTTCCTGAATGAACTTTTATTAATTTTAACTCAAATAGGTTATATTTTGCTTCAATACTCAAAGATATTATTTCTATCACATTACTTTTAAAAAGAAATGTATCCTATTTTGGTTTACTGTGTTATTTTCCCAAAACTATACCTCATTGTATATCTTAGCATAAAAATGTTCATTTCAAAAAAGGATTTTTTTAAAAAGACACCCTTTATGAACCATCAAAAGTTTGTCTAGTTTTTTATTTTGTATTGTAAAAATGACAAAAACAGTTTTCCTCTTCCAAATTATAGCATGGACTAAGAGTTAAGGACTATGCATGCCACCCTCCTGCTGCCTCTTCAGCTCCACAGGTATTCTCATCCACCTCCCAAGTGGTACATGACCCAAACCCACCTCCCAGTGTGAAAATCACAGAGGGAGATTTGCAGCCAATCCAAACTCAGCCACACTCATCTTATGAAGAGTCCTGACCCCCAGTCGGAAGCATGGACTGAAATTCCACATTTGCAGTTTTCTTGGAAGAACACCTGGCATGGAGGAAATTCCCCTACCCAAGACAGAAAGGCCAGGCTTCTGAGCCCAGCTCTGCCTCTTGCTAGGTATGGAACCTCATCAGATAAGTCACTTAGTCTCTCTGAGCTCCGGCTTTGACATCTGTAGAGCAAGAGTTTGAACTACATGATTTATAAGGTCCCTGTTCAAGCTAATCAATGTTTCTGTTTACCGTCTGATCCAAAGTTTTCAGCTTTACTTTCCAATGTGAAACTGATTTCTACTCTTCCTGCTGTTTGGCAAAGGCCACACAGTTGGTCATAGTGTCCCCTAAAGCAATGTGTTAGGGCAGCAGCTCTTCATCCAGCCACAGCATCACTGAGGTCCCAATGCAGGACATTCCCACGCAACTAAGTCAAATCCTTCTCCCATTCTAAGAAACAAGAGAGACACTAAGAAGGAAATCATTCTGGAGAGCTTTATTATTTTTTAAACTAAAATGTGTGTCACTATCTGTACTTTTATTATTAATATAGAAACACACTTCACCATTATTGACAACTCAGTCAACCACTGCAGCTCTAGAGGTGTTTTATCCTCCTTCTAGAACTCTCCAGCCACCATGAAGCCCTCACATGACAACGAAACCACCAGGCCCTAAAACACTTGGATAGGAAGAAATGTTCTATTTGGTGGCAAAAGCAGTTACCTTGGGCTTATCAGCATTTTTCTGTTTTCCTCAGAAACAGAGCTAGTTCCTATGCTCACTAGTAATTCTTTTTATTTTTCCAACTCACATAGAACTTTCTTTTTTTGTCTCGGGAGTGCTTTACATTCTAGAAGAGCCCTGTCTTCTCTAGAACAAGCTGGGGACATTTTCCCATCAGGAAGTTGAAGATGGGTTAACTAGACATTGGTCCAGCCTTTCCCACTGTGAAGCTATCCCATACACCTTGGCATCTGCCTTGCACTGCAGCTGCATCTTGGTCTGAGGCCTTTCTCGTCTCTGCCTCTCACCCGCACTAAATCAAGGGCTGAGAGCTGTCTTCTAAATGGTTTATATTGGCTCATCCAGTGCAGTTGAACCTTCTGCATCCCGGAGGCCCGCCTCCAGGTCCTCTGCCCCAGGAGGATTCCTGGTGGCCTCTTCATAGGAGGGTGGTAAACAGGCAGAGAGGGCAGCAGCCTCCCCGGGGAGAGGCGCGTAGGGGAAGTCCTGCTCACGGCTCCAGGGCGAGCCTGGCAGGAAGTCAGTCTCCTCGCCTGCTGGCCGGGGCTCTGAGAGGTCAATGCTGAAAACCTGCTCCTGGGGCCGTGGCGCCCTGCAGAGACGGTACAGGAACAGTAGCAGGAACGCCAGGAAGAGCAGGATGGTGGCTGGAAGAAGGATGCACAGGAAGGGCTCCACATCTTCTTTGGTGGAACTGATCTTCTGGGTGCCCTGGAGTCAGGAAATGAAACCGAATAAGGAGTTGAGGGAAAGAAGAATCTGCATTTCTATAGCCCCTCTCTTCCATTGTTTATGCTTATCGTTACTTTCTCTAACAACCACTTAATCATTCATTTATGCCAAGGAGCTTGAGCCTACATGAAATAAAGTGAATTTACAAGATGAAGGATGAATTCATAATGTCAAAAGTACACATTTATGATATCCTACAATATTTCCACTGAAGTACAAATATTAAAATAAATTTCAGTTGGTAGTTCCCCTCATTCTTTGAACAAGAACTCTCACTATGTCTAGATTTATTTTATTTAGAATTAGACCAATGATGTTTCATTGTCCCAAAAGAATCGTATGGAACTTGGTTAATTTCTTTAATTGTGAAGTGCAATTTGACATTGTATATTTATGTCCCATGTAAAGAACACTTGAAGTCTGATTTCATAGTTGATTCTGATGATGACTGAAATTTTAACATTCCTTCAAGTTGTTCTTGCAATTAGTAGGATAAATATGAAAATTTTTGAACTTTTTAAAGAAAAAGAATTGTGCATAAATTCTCAAGCAGCCGGAAAGGTGTTGTTTTTATAGTATTAGCTCACAAGATAATAATGAGTCCTGATGGAGTAAATACTACAAGACATGAAATGATGCTTCAACAGTGAGGTAGTAAAGCGATATAAAAGTATAAATACTGTTCCGAATTGCATAGACATTGTTTTAAATAAAGCTACTAAGATATAATAAAATATTTAAAAGCTTCTCTATGATATAAAGCATACAGCAACAAATCTGAATGTATTCATTACAACAGAGAAACAGAAAAAAATTAAAGCCTTATACTATAAAACAAACAAAATACTAAGCTCTTTATCTACTTATTTAAAATAAAACACAATATAAAATAAGGAGAGCTGGGCTTCTCTCCTTGATGTTGGTGGGAAGGACAATTGTTTCACTTGTCATGACCTCTAAAGAGACTGGCTCATCTAGTGTTAACTGTAAAATCTTATTTCCCAAAGAATTTGCAAGTACACATGTTATTTTGACTCAAAATTATGTGTCTTATTTAATATTTATACTTTTAGGCATTTTCTCTTTGGTAAGATATGAGGTAAGATATTTTAGCTTCAAGTGCATAAAAATGGAAGGTTTTCTTGAGAAGCAGAGTGCTGTCTTTGGGGTTTGAGGCTCTGGCTTTGAGTTCCAGTATGATATTCTCATACCTGTGTGGCCATGGACCATTCACTTGTCCCCTCTGGGTCTGGGTTTTCTTCTCTATGAAATGAAAATAATATTTTTTGGAGGGTTTGGCATCAGAATTTACTGAGTTTTTATGTGTAAACCACTTAGTGAATAACAGGTATTTATATCTCAATGTCTCAAATGGTCAAATTAAAATACTAAAAATAATTAGAAGTCATATAGAAATGTATTGGCAAGGCTGGAAAATATAGTGAAAATAAAATCTGACATTACTGTTTATATTTTAATAAATATGTAGTTTTCAGAAAAAAATATTTTAGCAATGTCCATATTTCTGTGCTTCCTATATTTCTAAACTGTGGAATCTTTCCATTTTGTGACACAAAATCTAGTTTATTATCAAAACTATTCACTTAAAATCAGTTATGATACGATAAGGGACTTTAATTACAAAAGCCATACGCATAGAGGAACTCATAAATAAATTTACAATTGTTAAAAAATTAAGTTGGCGTCAAAAAGCAATTTAACTATGTTCATTTTATCCCTCTACATAAATCATTAAATATGTTAAAGCTAAAAATATGTTAAAGCTATTATCTCCTTCAATACTTAAAATAATCACCATTTCATCTTAATAAATATGGACCATTTTGAATAACTTCCTTCTCCATTAATTATATGAATACTAATAATGTCCAAACAGTTGCGAGCACCAAATTTTAAGAATTCTATTACACCCTGTAAGTTCAATATGCATAGAATATAAAGATACTTAATATTCTATTTAAAAGGTTTTAGGTAACAGACCCTAATGTTCATAATTATGCCACTTATGGACTATCAATATTAGCTGCAAAATTATTTGAAAGGAGAAATACTACAGCCCTCTTCTGTAATCAATAGTTTCACTGTTTGAGTTAAATTTGCCCAGATCCTGAGAAGTACTGCTTACCTAATATAGCATATTAAGATAATTTCTCGAAATAAAAAATTCTTATTTTCCAGTGAAGAGATGCACAGACGTATGTGACAAATTTATGATGGCATTTTTAATTGCTTGCTTTCTGATTCGTAGTATATTGGGTCAAAGGGTTTTGAGTTGGGTTTTTTTTTTAATGCAGAAAGGATGTCTTTCCTTTCTTATTTATTTTTTTAGGCAAATGTTCTAATTTGTTCATTTTCCTCAACATATTTCTTAACCTTTAATGTTGCTCTGATGTGTATATTGACTCAAGGGCTTTCTGGTTCAGGGAATGTTTTAAAGAAATACCAGTTAAAAGTATCTGTTAAAAAATATATCATCAAATATACATGTATAATTTTTTTTCTGTAAAAGGTGGTTTTGGAGAACTTAAATACCTATCTAATCAGCTGATATTCCAGAAAACAGGAAAATAGATCTGTTTCCCTTTTACTTGTGGAATAGCATTATCACTTACTTCCTTGTTGATAATAAAATTAATTCTGAATTTTTAGGTTTCTACTAATATTTTTCCTTAACGCTCTCTCAGATTGAGGCTTCTTTGGTGATTTCCCAGGCAAAGAAAAGCAGCTAAAATCTGCTTAACCCTCTACGACCTTAACAGAAGTAAGATACTTGGCTTCTGCCACCTCTTAGAAACAGTGGTCATTACACAGCCAGAGAAGCCAAAGGAAGTTTCTTATTGTTGTCTATGTAGACATTGCTCACTGAGCAAAGAACAAGGTTGTGAAACCCAGGGCATAGCATTTTGTTGACTCCTAACTTCAGGCATTTCTTGATATAGTTGATATATATCAAGTGTTCTTAGAGTATATGGTTGCAAATTGTTTTTGAATTTACCGTTGTCAAAAGAATAAAACTTTCAAGTTACTTCCTTAGACCATGCCAATCAGTGAAATCATATTTTTGTCATACCCATAATGCAAAATGTTGCTACTAAGTTTTAAGATCCTAAACATATAGGCATTGTTGGTTTAAACACTGACAAAGATACTTTGGGGGGAGAAAGGGCATAAGTCGTAGGTACAGACCTGCAGCTGGGTTTCCAGAAGAGGTAGGCTTGGTTCGCTAGTTATCCACTCATATGTGCCCCTGCCAGCATGTCCAAACTTCCTCCAGCTGCTGCCCAGCAGTCCCCGCATGTTTTCATCTGAGCAATACACCACTCACCCTTCCACCTCACTGCCCAGATTTCCACAGTGCTGCTTGCTGTTGGCCTGAATCCAGCTTGGGAGTGCTGGCCTGGTGGCTGGTGGTAAACACGTCCTCTAATGAGTGGCAACGAGGAAAAGAAACCAACCACAGAGACCTCTCAGGACTGACTATACATTTAAATCCAGTGCCTCTGGATTTGTTTCTGTGGCCTTTATCACTGTAAGGGTTGGCATCAGATATCAGATATGGAACAGATTTCAGGCAGAGGAGTTCTTTACATTAGCATTATTATTCTGCAACGAATGGTCTCAGTGAATAAAGAACTGTTTATATTTAGATGTAAATAGGACCCTCTCCCTTCCCTCCCACATTTCTCTCCAGAGATACAACTGAGCAAGAAAAACGACCCCAGCTGAATTTCCTTTAATTATTTCTAGATTCTACGGTACAGAGAGAAGGGGTATTTGGTGGAGAAGCAAGACTCATTAATAACATTTTAGTGAATAATTTAGATGAAAGATGCTAATGATAAAGTTGTACAGAAGCCAGACAGACAATAGCTCAGACTGTTTGGCTGGGATGTTTGCTGGTTTCAATTTAAGAAAAAAAAAAATCAAATTACCAATACTTAATAGTCTTCTGTTTGATTATCTTGTGAACCTTATAAAATTATTTGTATCAAGCTTAAAATAAGAAACTTCAATTTGAAAGTTCACTGAGGAAACTTTGGGATGTTTAATGCTACGCATTTGAGAAATTAATGTTTAAGACGTGGTAGATAGAATCTCTTCCTTCAGCTTCAAATATTTACCCAAACTGTTTCAACTCAATATTGCAACTACTCACATCCTATTTAAGCATCATTTCCATCCAAGTGATTGTTATGATACTGAAATAATATTTCTTAACTGGGATTTTTTAAAAATTGAGATTCTCAACCAGTGGTCCATAGTGGTTTATGGATAGGTTTCGGGGGGTGGGAGTTGGGGGTGAACTCCAAACTTTGCAGATACATCCAATTCTCTTGTGAAAATCCATAGTGCTCATTACTTTTTCAAAAATAGCTGCGCTCCCCCATACAATTTGGCACTTTGCCAAACTTCCTATTTGTGATTTAAAAAAATGTCAGAGTTTCCCAATGCCTCCATCGGTATCCTAATATAAAACTCCTTTGTCATTTCAACTCTTTATTTCTTTTTGTGGAGTAAGTTGATTTTATGCCTGTAGTTAAAGGGTTGCCTTGTTCTATTGACATGTTTCTATTTTAAGTCAATGTTATATCCCCACACTGATATACCAGAAGCACCTGGCCACCTGGCCTCCAATGCCTGATTTTGGGTTTTTTTGCATATCAGTGCTTTTACCAGTACTATGCCCTCAATATGGACCATCCTTCTCCATCTTATCCACTTATTTAAATATCTGCATTTCCTGAGAAGCAAATTGGAAGTCTGGATTAAAAGCATTACAAATTCACTGTAATGTTGATTCTCTTCCAGCACTGAATGAATAAGACAAAAATTCCTTCTTTTCTGAATGTTTTTGGGAACCAAGAGAAACAAATTATACAAATCAAAACTATATCAGAGGTGATAAATGCTATAAAGCAAAATCAGAGAAGGAGGAAAGTAAAGGCTGGAGGGAGGAGAGCACTTTTAAAGGGGGAAGTCAATCAGAATCTCATAGGTAAAATAATAGCAAAAAAGTTGAAGGATGCAGGGGATTGAGCCATGAAAATAGAGGAGGGAAGAGCATTACAGACTAAGGGAATAGCCAGTGCAAAGTCCCTGAGGCCGTTACATGCCTGGTAAATTCTCAGAATGGCTAGTAGGTCAAGATGGCTGGAGCAATGAGCCAGGAAAGCAGGAGATAAGGTGAGTGAGGATATGTGGGAGGCGGGAGGTCAGCACAGAGCACAGAGTTTATAAATATTGTAAAAATTTTGGCTTTTATTCTAAGTAAAATGGAGGAGACTTGCAGTGTTTTGAGCAGAGGAGTGACAAGATATGACCACTTTAAAAGGATTACTCAGGCCTATTTGTGAAATAGATATAAAGATCAAGGTCAAAAGCAGGTAGACCCGTTAGGGTCTTTTAATAATAATTCAGACTAATAGCAGTGGAGATGGTGAGATTCTAGACACATTTTAGGGACAAAATCAAGGAGATTTCTTGAAGACCGGAAGGTGGTATAAGATGGAAAAAAAAAAAAAGATCAAAAAGGATTCTGTCTCAGGCTTGAGCAGCTGGAAGGATGACTATTATCATTTACAGAGAAGGGAAAAGACCAAGTGGGGCAATTTTTGTTTGTTTGTTTGTTTGTTGTTTGTTTGTTAGGGAAGAGGAATAAAGAACAGGAGTTGGATTTCTGACCTGGTAAGTTTGCAATGAGTTTGGATATTTGAATTTGGCATTTAGGAGTGAGGACTAGACCATAGAGTATAGTTGGAACTCATTGGCAGAGAGATGGTATTTAAAACTGTGAGACTATGAGATCACCAACAGAAGGAGTGTTGATAGGATGAGGCGACAGTGAGTGGCCAGTGAGGTAGACGAGAGACTAGGGGAGTGTGGTGTCCTAGAATTGAAGGGAAAAAATGTTTCTAGATGGAGGGAAATGATCTCTACCTCAAGAGCTACTGTGATCAAGTAAGGTGATGGATGGGATTTACTATTGAATTTAACAAAATGCAGGGAAGGCGTGTTGTTGATTATTTGGACAACAGTATTTTTTTGCTGCAGTTGTTGGGAAAAAGCCTGACTGGAATGGTTATAAGAGGAAAAGGGATGAGAAGAAGTAGAGATAGTGAAAGTAAACAACTCATTATTTTGCTTGAAAAAGAAGCAAAAAATGACGTAACCACTGGATGGAGAAACAGTCAAGAGAGTTATATACTAAAACAGAACACGTTAATTGGTTATAAAGGAAAGAGAACATCAGTGTATGTCAACCCTTAGCAATTCTACTTGTAAGGAATTCTTCTTGAGGAAATAATCTGATGAATACTCAAAGATACATATTGGTACATATTGATGAAAGGTGTTTTAACACATCTTAAATATCTGTCGTAACAACTAGTTAACTAGAATAAAAAATATTTCACAAAATGATAATTGGTTAATAAGTTAAGATACACAATATACAAAAATATTATCATCTGAAAATAAATATCAGAAAGATGTAAACATGCTTCTCACATGTTAAGAGAAACTTATTAGAAAAATTGCATGTTTAGTATAAATTTACATGTCTCTGCCTATAGAAACAAGTTGATGTTAACAATGGTATTTTTCCTAAGTGGTAGGATTATGAGTTGCTTTTTATGGGACTATAGTTCTTTTTATTGATCAACATTTTATAATTTTTCTATGACTATGTGTTATATCAACAAGACCATACAGTTTCTAAGACTTGCACATCCTTGAAGGCCTACATGAAAGCTGCATTGCTATAATATTCTGCAATTTTCTGCTCTCTACCCAAATTAGGAACAAATCACAATTTCCTCTCAATTCCCACAGCATGTTAGGTATTTCATTATTATAGCACTTATTTGAGTTAGCTTTGTATTATTTCAAAAATAAGTTAGGGGATTATTAGTTGACTTAGAAAAGGACTTATTGAAGAATTACATGAAATAATGATTTGTGGTATGAGTTCTAACATATTAGAATGTACTTAGCCTATAGAGCCAATAGTTGAATGTGCTGTAACTACTTATAGAAACACTAGCATTTTAACTCTAGAAACTTGTACCTGTGTAGATTTTAATAATCAAAGTCTATTTTTTTTAAGGCTTCTATAGTAAAGGGTGTCCCAAAATTCACGCAAGATTTGAAGTTTGCATCATTTGTGTGGTAAAGTGTTGCCAATGGAAAAAAAAAGACAGTGTGACAGCTGACAGTTCAGGGTTATTAAAAATGGAGCACTGCACAAAAGACCAACGGATTTTCATTGTTGAGCAATGAAAATTTACAATTTTTAATTATAAACCTGTGTTTTCTATAAAAATTACTTCTTGCGTGAATTTTGGGGCACCCTTTATATACTCATTGTTTCAATATTTCCCCCCCCACACTTCCATTATTCCCCCATGGTCATATTAGCTAAGATTCTCTTGTTGAGGATCTTAATAGATTGATTTTAATTACATACACTAACTATAATTAGTCTGAAAGTTTGATTAGCTACCTCTAAAATATCTTTAAGTATTTCTGAATCAAGACAAGGGTTTTTCCATATTTTAGTTAATTTTCTCTCTTTCTCTCTCTCTTTTTAATCAATTTGTCTTCACTCATTTGATTTTTCTGTTTTTTCTTAATTCTCTTGAACTCAACAGTTAATTTGCTGTTATAGTTTCAAGAATTTCCAAGACTTAAAGTTTTCTGATTCTACTCATTTGCAGATGAGTTGGACATGGGGTTGTTTGATTTTTTTCCTGTTAAATATTTCATCTGTGAGTCAATAATGGTGTGTGTGTGTGTGGGGGGGGGGGCGGAGCACCTCTGAAAACTAAGGTCAGGAAAAATCTTTCAAATAAACTAAAGATGCTGATAAAATAGTTATTTTTCACATTTAATTTCTAAACTAGTGAATACATCTGAATTTTAGCAAACTGGTCAGAATACTTTCTCAAGATGCTATTATAAGAATTAAATAAGCTTCTATTTGATTAGGATGACTGAGAAACTAATCAGTGGGCTCCAGGCAGCACTGTGACAAATCACTGCCTGAGTCAGAGCTCCAAGGAGACCCATGGGTTCATGTAAGGGTCAGCAGGTCTGGGCTCAGTTTTTGTTCAACATTGTCCCCGATAATCTAGAAGGACAGAGACATAAACAGTTTACTAAATTAGCAATATGGACTAAAAGAGGAAGATACTCCAGAATGCTTATTTTTAACCAACCAAGAATGACAAAAATAAATTATTGATATGAAGTTTATTTTGGGGGATACTGGGATAGCTCAGCAGGTTAAGTACTTCCCTTGCAACCACAAGATCCAATGATTGAATCCCCGCCCAGACCCATGTAAACCCATATGCTGAACTGTGATGCAACTGGTAACTGCCAGGATGGCAGCAAAGGTTCTCACTTCTCATGTGGAAGGCCCCCAGATCTGTTTCTGCCCCATGCAGCCCCACATCCACCTGTGAGGAATGAAACTATGTCACAACTAATGATGTACAACTATGGAGACTATTCTGGGTTCCCCTCCTCCCACCTTCTCTCTCTCTCTCTCTCTTTCTCTCTCTCTCTCTCACCTTCTCTCAAACACAATTAAGAAAAAAATTTTTTTTTAAAAGGAGTTTACTTTGGAAAAAAACAAGCACTTATGAAACTGGAGTTTTGAATAGAAGATTTTTAAATTTTGTATAAAGAATAATGAACATCAACTAGAATGCAAAGATCTTATGTGTTCAGTTCAGTGAATTTTGACAATTTTATTCATTCCTCTGTAACTACTGTCTAAAACAAGATATAAAACATTTCCACCTAGAAATTTCCCTTCTCCTTTAGTCAACTATTTTTTTTTTTGGTTTGTTTGTTTCTAGCTACAATGGAGAAAAAATTTTTAAATCTCAATTCTTTAGAAAAATCAGGGAACAGGATATGAAATTTATAAGCTTACAAGTTGTTCTCTGGTTATGAACTCAGTTATTTTCAAACATTTGGCTTTTAGTTTTCTATATCTAGAATCAAGGAAAATCTAGACCTATTTAAAATAGAATGATGATCATACATGTTTGGAAATTAAATTGATATTCTTGAATTTAAAAGAGGAGCTAGTAAGTAGGTGTATTTAGATGAAAGATCCCTGTGTAATTTGTGTGTATTTTCTCTTTTCATGTATGTGACAGGAAGGGGGTCAGAAGGGGTACAGGAACTCCTTTATTTAATACCTAAATTGTCATATGTTATATTATCTATCTCCTTTTTACAACAATTCTGAGTCATATGAATTATTCCTATTTTGAAGATTAGGAAGTTAGGGCTTGCATTAAACAAACTTGGAGGAAAATTTCCAAGGTTTTCTAAGATTATACAATTCCAGGAGCTGAATCTGGCTGTAACTACACCTCACTGTGAAACAAAAGAACTTCAGATGATGAAGAAGGCTGTTCCTCTTTTCATCGGGGTAGCAGCATTATGCTTAGTGCAAAAAACCTAGAGAAGGCAAATGTCATATGACTATAAATACAAAGCCTCATGGAAAATTTAGTTGCCTTGGAACTCCTATTCTTTCTTTGGCATCATTTATTTTGTGACACATCCCCAGTTCTGCCTCTTGGTCTAGATACAGGCTACTACCATCTCATCAGGACTACTTCTGTACCACATACACACTTTTATTAGTTCACATGTTACATCTTGTGTCAATATCATCTGAAAAATATTTCTTCACCCCACTGACAGAAGGCAAAGAATCGACTTTTAAATGACATCCTCTAAAAGCCCAGTTAGGGCCCAGTATCAAGCAGGCACTCAAATGCTTCAGGAAGGATGAAGGAAGGACTGGAGTCTCAGTTTATGTGTAATCTGCATTACTGTTTTGAAAACTGTCAGGAAGAAGACCTCACTGGAGGCTCTCATTGGATGGTCTGTATCTGAAGCATGCGAGGTAGCCTTGTGGGTTGTCTTGTCAGCTGCTGGGACTACACCCAGCCACTGGGTCCATTCTGGCTCTATGGAGGTCTCTGATCATTCACACTCAGCAGTTGCTGGAATTCAGTCTGGCCTGTACACTATGCTGCCATGAACTCAATTGAGCTTGTCAGAATCCCCCAAAAGATGTTGCCAATAGAATACTTGTACCGGTAAGCAATGTCACTTAAAATATTCTAAATGCTCCTGGGAAAATTTTAATCAGAATGAGACATTGAGCAAGTAGTTTGGAATGGAACAAATAATATAACTGACATATGTTAGGTATATTATAGGTCATGAACAAACAGTAGCTAATGTAGGACACAGAAAAGAATAGAATTATCTACTCTTTGCTTATGGTAAGGTCTTTTCCCTCTGATTAGAAATATTATGATATAAAAGTGCTTGATGGATTTGATTCCATGATGTGAAATCAAAGAAAAATGAATTCTAAATATATCCATAGCCTTGGTACTTGACTGCTTTGAAACTTGTCAAATTGGATACTTAACATATTTTTTAAAGATTTATTTTTTTATTGTTTTTGACACAGAGAGAGAGAGAGAGATAAAGAGAAAGAGACAGAGAGAAGGGGGAGGGCCCAGGACAGTCTCCATAGTTGTACATCATTGGTTTTTCCACATAGTTTTATTCCACAGGTGGGTGTGGGGCTGCACAGGGCACAAACTGGGCCGGGGTCTCACCCTAGTGAGAACCAAACTGGGGGCACTCCCCAGTTCAGCATATGGGTCCACAAGGGCAGGGGCCAGGATTTGATCCTCGGTCCCCAGGGCTGCAAAGTGAGCGCTTAACCCACTGAACCATTCTGGCTTTCCCAACATATACTTATGCTAACAGAATAAAATGTTTGGTGAGTTTGTGCTTACAGATAGAATTATGGAAACTCCATTTTAGGGGACCTTAGTTGTAGGGACCTTTTGGATTGTCTAAGAGTTTTATTTATCTATGTTTCCTCCATTTACTTTTTGTGGCTAATGAAATGAAAAGTAAAGGTGTCACTTTATTTAAATCTTACTGTAAGTTGTGTTTCATGCATCTATGAGTTCATGTCTTTTATTAGCTTTTGGAAAATTTGGAGTTATTATTCTATCTCCTTTCTTTCATTCCCTTTATTTTGAAACTGTTATTAAATATATTTTAGACCTTTTTATTCTGTTCTCCTTGTCTCTTAACTTCTCATTCCATGTTCCATTTTATTATTTTCAGCTTTACTGAGGCATAATTGACAAAATTTTAAGATATTTAAAGTGTACATTGTGGTGATTTGATACATGTAAACATCATGAAAAAAATTCTCTCATCTAGTTAATTAATACATCCTTTACCTCATATCTTCTTGTGTGTGAGAACATTTAAGTTCTACTCTCTTGGCATACTTCAGTTATACAATAATCTTATCAACTTTAATTGCCATATTATACATTAGAGCATCTTTTCATTACTTGCTGGCCATTTGTATGTCTTCTTTGGAAAAATGTTTATTCAGTTCCTTTGTCCATGTTTCATCTCTTTGACTCTGTGCTGACTCTGCATTTATCGACTGGTTAGTAATTCTTTCCTCCGCTAAGTCTTATCAGCTGTGAAACACATCTATCCTTGATTTTTTAATTTTAACAGTGATATTTTAACTTCTAGATGTTTTAGGGTCCCTCCCTCAAAGTGGTTGGTAATTTTTTAGTCTCTTATTCCTAGAATCCTTTATTTTTTGTCATTTATTTATTTATTTTATTTTTATTGTTTTTGATAGAGAGAGAGAGAGAGAGAGAGAGAGAGAGAGAGAGATACAGAGACAGAAAGAACTGAACTGGGGGAGCTCCCAGTTCAGCACATGGGTCCGCAAGGGCCGGGGCTGGGATTCGATCCTCAGTCCCTGGCGCTGCAAAGTGAGCGCTTAACCCACTGAGCCATCCCGGCTTCCCCTATTTTTTGTATCCTATTATTCCTTTAAATATTTTATATAACTTCATTCTTTATTTGATCATTTAAATAGCAGAGTGTGTTAGAGTCAAAGTCTGCTTGTTTCTGCTTCATCAGGAGAGTGAGTGTGGAGGTTTCCCCAGTATGTTTTAAAATTGGGAATTCAAATTTAATTGACTCTAATCTTTGGGAATCCTGAGAACAAAATTGAAGGCATTTTCCTGGAGATGGTTTGCACTCATTAGTATTGGGTCCAGCACCTGGGATCACTTTAGGCACACTTGAGAATTCAGGAGTAAATGTGGGAGTTGCAGATTCAGCTTGTCCACCTTGCTGGAAGCCTTGGGTTCAGTCTTTCAAGTCCATGGTGACAGAGGCAACTCACCTTACTGGTTTCTCCTCTGGTTTCAGCTCCGTCTCACCCTGCTCATCAAACTACATGTCTCCCCATGCATTGCTACCAGATAGAGCATTTAAAAATCTTATCTGATCACAAAGTTTTCTTTTCTTTTTTGTTTTTGGGGACTAATTTTAAGACCTATTTTTTCAAATAAACATTTCTTGATCAATGCTGTTCTAGTTCAATCCCTTCATTTTATAGGTGAGAAAACTGAAGCTATGTGCCTGGTGCAGTGTTTCATGATGAGCCAGGGAAAAATCCTTTACGTCACAAAACCAGTGTGCTTTATAAAGGAAAGTTCCATAAGTGGAACATCCATTTCTTTCCTGGTGCAAATGTTCCTATATGTGATGTGTCTCAGCATTAGACACATTCTAAGGATGGACTACCTTGAGGAAGCCATTTGTTAAAATATATAAGTGAAATCTTATTTTTTTTGTGTGTGGGGAGGAACAAGTGAGATTGATGTTATTAACACTAAAAGGTATAGCTATTGTTCTTGGTTAGGGGTATGATGGGTAGTTTCCCTGTGTAGTTAGGCTAGGTGCCTTAGAGAGGTATTTGTATACTCTAGGGTATTGCTGTTGAAATACAGAAAGGCAAGGCATTAATAATAAGTTCATGGTTCAATTTATCCAGATGAAAGCCTGTGAATTGAAGTGTGCATTATTTAACAGTCCTATTCTTTGACATACAGTTGGGATACTGGTGATTTAATTTGGGGACATTGGATTTGAAATGCTAACTCTAATTTGCATTCTATTTTAAGACTCATTCTTTACAAAATAGCATTTATAACTCAAAATTTTACTGAATCTTAAATTTCATTTTATTGTTTTCAGATATTTTGCTTATACTTGACTACTTGACATACATTTTTATGACTCCTGCTGGTAGTTTCCCCTATAAATAGATACGTGATCATTGTTTCTAACATAATAAATAGTTAGTGTTGAATTGAAATTTGAAACTCTTATCCCTCACTCACTAAATTATAGAATATGGAGTTTGGCGGATTCTTAGGTTGTGAAGTCTAAGTTCATGACCTCAAATTCTGAAATAACCACCAAGCAAGTGATCCTTTGGTCTTTGGCAATAATATCATTTATGGAGCAAGTATGTCTATAGGGTATCTACTAAGTTGTAGGCATTTTGATGTATACATATAACGCAGTCCCTGCCCCCAAAAGCTTGCAAATTGCATGTGGGTCAGAGAAGCAAATAAACAATTAGAGGTCAGTGTGAAGCATTTGAATAGCTGTATGTGCAAAGGGTACCTGGACCCTTGAAGAGGGCACCTGAACCCTGTGAAATATGAGAACAGTCTTCTGCAATGACTAGTCAGTCAGCTCTTTTCTCACTCCTTCTAAACACACATCCCTCTCTTTAAATCATTTGCCAATCTATCTGCTTTTCTCTTAGGCTAATTTTTTTTTTTCTCTCTGAAACAACTACACTAGGCTCTCTGTTAACCGGAACTCAAACAACTGGCAAAAAAATCTTGCTGGTGGCTTAAAATTTTGCTGGTTGCTTCAGGAGTTCTAGTTAGTGGAGAGTCTACTTACATGTATCCAGCATTTACCAATCCCCATGGGTGCCAGTTAACTGAGAGTCTACTGTGTAAAGCAAGAACTTTGTTCTAGGCTCACCTTTGTCAACTTTTTCCATCTTTTTTCACCTACTATGGGAGGGGATTGTGCTAGGGAAGAGTGGTGTGGTCCTTGTATTAAGAGAATCTGTAGGTACATATATTAGTTATATCAGAGAGTTAGTGAAGTCACGTCTTTCTTGAGGAAACAATTTACCTACATTTGATTTATACATTACCTGCTTACATAAAAGGGTTTAAGGTTGTTCATATAGAAATAATGCCCTTCCTAGGGGAAGCCGGGATGGCTCAGTGGGTTAAGCGCTCACTTTGCAGCGCCAGGGACCGTGGATCGAATCCTGGCCCCAGCCCGTGCGGAACCATATGCTGAACTGGGGAGTGCCCCCAGTTCAGTTCTCTGTCTCTGTCTCTGTATATCTCTCTCTCTGTCAAAAATAAATAAATAAATAAATAAATAAATAACTAAATAAATAAATAAATAAATAAATAATGCAAAATGAAAGGGCAGGGGAAATGGGTGTTCTAAGGGAGAAAGGGTGAAACAGGTCTTTCCACGTGGTTAGAAGAGTTGAACTTTGAACCGACCTGGGATTGAATGCTGTTCCCTAGCCGGGCAGCTTTAGGAATGTTATCACACTTCTTTGCCATTGATGACATGAATTAAAACTACCTCGTTGAATTGTTGTGATGAGTAAATAAGGCAAGTTAAGAAATGCATAAGTAGCCTGGTGTCCGTGGTTTACTGTTCCCTTACTGCTGACCCATCTCTATGTGACCCTGAATTCAGCTCTGAGTTTCCTGGAAGTTACGGCAAAAACAAATTAAGTACTCACTTGTATCTAATACAAGATCAAATAATTGTTGTCAAAGACCCAATTCTGGAGAAACTGGCCTCATGTTACCTTATATAAGAAAACAAATGAGTGATGTAATGGACACCTACTATTAAAATAGATATAAAGAAGACAAATTTAGCAGTTTCTCATATCGACCCTCTTTAAAAGCTGAGGGCATGGCATTAAATCTTAATTCCGTGAAGGTATTTCTAAAGGAAGCTGAGATAATTTGCTCTGAATACATTACTTTTCAACAGCCTAAACTCTTGTTGGAGTCAAATTAGAAATTCCAAAAATTGTGGGTATTTTAAATGACCTTTAAGTTTCTCTTGAATATTAGCTCTCTTAAGTTTTCTTTGGCAAATGCTAGATTGTCAGGTTGAATACAACCATCAGTTGAATTTTGTGCTGCTTATTCCTATAGCAGATGGATTTATCCTGCATTTTCTATGGTCATGACATCAGACCATGTCCCATTGTGAGTAGTAGTGTAACACAATGGTTTTGAGAATATGGATTTTAACAAAGTTTGGATTTCAGCTTGTGGATGAGGTCAACTATTTGGTGTTGGAGATGCTGCACTGGGCAAAGAAGGTTTCAACCAGGCTATTAATTTTATTTTAATTTTTACCTCAAGGTATCATGTTATAGGAGAGAGAGCATGACTTTATGGCCAGACTGATCTGGGTTTTAATTCCGGCCATTGGTTACCCATGTGACCTTCAGCCACTTATTTCCACTTTGACTTTTTGGAGCCTTTACTTCCTCCATCTGTAAAATGTGATCTGAGAAACTTTACCTTACAAAGTGTTGATAAGAGCAAGAGGATGTGTTGTGATTGTCTAGGTAAAATTCTCCTAGATTTATTTCATAGTCTGTTGGCTGATAGTGTGAGATTGTGATAATAAATGGGTTTGACCATATCAGGTTTCCTTAGTAAAGTCATTGCCAGCATTAGTTATGGAGTCTTTAGAATAAATATTTGCTTAGTACTTGGCAATCAAATTGGTTCCAGACATCTGAAGGGTTGGGTAATAGGAAATTGAATCTGGATAAGAATTTAATTTTTAAATTTTAAAAATATTTTTTTTGTTTTTGTTTTTGACAGAGAGAGAGAGAGATACAGAGACAGAGACAGAGAGAGAACTGAACTGAGGGCACTCCCCAGTTCAGCATATGGGTCCGCACGAGCCGGGGCTGGGATTTGATCCTGGGTCCCCGGCACTGCAAAGCGAGCACTCAATCCACTGAGCCATCCCGGCTTCCCAATGGATAAGAATTTACAATGAATTTTTTTGATTTATACTTCACCCATTTCATCTTTAAATGTTGTTACTTTACTTTTATTTTTGAAATATTCCAATTCAGTGCAATTTAAAAATTTTACATGATTATATATATATTTAATTTAAGGGACCATCTAGACACAAAAAAACATTGAGTTTTTCCATTTTTTAAAATGGGAGTAAAGGGAATTTTAGGCTATTTTATTTTTCTTACAGTGCTCTAAAAACCCAAACCAACTGGAATCTTAAAACTGTATGAATTCATGAATATGCATACTTTTAGTAAGCTTTACTCTATAGCAGGAAGACGTTTCTTTGTTAGTAGGATATAAATCTGGGCACTGTCCCTCCTTTGAATGCCTCCAAAGAGGGAGCCTCCGTGAGAATTCACAGCAGCTGCCTTGCTGTCAGCGCTGGTCAGGGAAATGTGACTATGTCTGAAGGGATGCAAATGTTACTTCCCCAGCCCTGTCTCGTGGCAAATGAGGGGATGAGACCTGGAGAGGAAAGTAATATGTTCACAAACACACTGTGTTGATCTAGGACAGGGAGTTAGAGCCTCTATTCTGAAGTGATCACAATAGAATATAAGGTGACACGAGAGAGAAAATGTACTTGTTCCAAATGCAATTTGATGAGTTTACCCCAGATTTTTAGCTGTCTTTCCCTATGACAATCCTAGGACAGGATTTCATTAACTGGTGATTATGCCATGACTCCTTTGTAGTCTAGGGAGGTGGATGCATCCCTTTTCAGAATAATTTAGAATAATTTAAATAACTTTAAATGAATACGTTAAAGTGTGTTTGATTTTACAAAGGAAGCCCGTGTAGTTATCAAAATACTCAAGTTTTGAAACTATATGTATATGCATTGCTCCTCATTAACACATTAAATAACAAGACCTAGCACTGGTTCTAATAGCATCTCCCATGTAGGTGAGAATTTTGAGGGCTCTGTAATAAGGCAACAAGTCACAGGGCCTGCCCTCATCACTGTGGTGTGTTGCCTACATTCTAAAGTGAAGGAAGGACATGTTAAATTTCACTTAAAAGTCAATAAAAACAAGGCTATAATTTTTTCCTTTCCTTGTTCATAAACCCCTTAATTCTTTTTATGCCCCAAGTTATACACCTCTGCTCTGAAGTAGAGCTACCTTGGGGCATTGTATGCTTGAACAATGGTTACCTATTTCTGGACTTCTACCTAAACTCTTCTATTTAGAGACCAAACTCCCAGCACCTTTATGATGTTGCGAGGCACTGCCATTGAATTTGGGAGGTCTTGGCAATTGCCAGCTCTTGGCACTTCCCTGGGCATAATCTCACATTACATTTGTAGGGGCAGCTGTCTCCCCTTTCATTCTCATTCACATTTCCTTATAAAAGCAGACATATCATGATTTTTAGATTATTCACTACAAAAGCAAGTATATAAATCTCAGCCCACAACTGCATGTGTCAAATTTTACTTTACCTTCTTTTTCTCTAACTCAACTGAAATGAATTCTGAGCTTCCATTCTGCCAAGGTGGCTGTCCACCCCCCTCCTCCTCCCCTCCCCGCTGCGGCTCTACACAGAGAGTTGAGGTGTGGAGAACTTTCTGCTACTCTGGGCCACGCCCAGGGACTGCGACTTGTCCCCAGGTGTCTGGCCAGCCTGCAGCCATGGAATGCCATCGGGCCTGCCTGCTCTGGGCTGTTACAGACTTGGCGGTGCTGGGGTTCTCACTGACCTGCAGCCTCTCTGCTGTTGAACCCCCTCTCTTCTATTAGCCCTGGGAATTCAGTTCTGGTCAAAGAGGAAGGAAGTCTTTCCCCTCATGTTGGTAGCCTAGAGGATTTGTCTATACTCGCCCTTTCCAAGACACTCTTCCCTCAAAACCTACATTAAGACACACACACACACACACCCGCGTATGTATGTATATGTATTATGTGTACATATTATGTATATGTATATGACTTAGGCTTTTGGAATATAAGAGCCAAAGGATGTCATAAAAAATGTTTTGGTCATTCTGTCTCATCATATCCCTCCTTTGAAACCCCTGAGCCTATTATCTACTTGAATAGGGAAAAAAGGTGCGAAGAAAATACTGGGAGGAAAAAATGAATATAGATTAATATCTCAAATATACTCTTCAGCCACAGGAGTCTATTTAATGCTTTTGGGGAACAACTTACATGGAAGAAAAGCGTCCTGGTAGCACTCATTTACCATCTCTGGATCAGGGGTGGTCCTGTAAGTCCATATTTATGCCCATTCCTGAATATTGGGCAGTTTCATGAAAGACACAATCCTACTGACTCTGAAGATTACTGGACGCTATGCATCATTTCAGTGGCTGCCTTGGCCACAACTCCGATTGCGTTACCTTCTTTCCATGGGAGTCCTTGGAGTAGCATGAGCTGGAAGGAGGCAATGCGCAGAGGTGCTCAGCATGTGAGGAGAGGGCAGCAGCTGCCAGCCCAGCAGAGCTGAGGACTGACAGAGACCTGGCAAGTAGGAGGGGTTATTTGTATCCTCATGCCCAGCTCTAATCCCAAAAGGCTTTATAGAAGCGCCCCCATAGTAGGCTGACCAGATATACTGCTTTAAATGGGACAGAAAACAACGGCACCCCCCCATTTCAAACAGTATGTATGGTCGACATACTGACACCTTGAAGTTAGCCCGGTGAGACTAGGCTGACTATACGTACCATTTGAAACGGGGCAGTACTGTTGTTTTCTGTCCTGTTTAAAATGGTACATCTCGTCAGCCTACCCTGAACTAGTTAAATTAGATTTACCAATTTAACAATGTGAAATTTAACTCTCTAAATCTATAATAATGTAAACCCTGCCTGTGTCCCTGTTTGTTTGGGCTTAGAACAGATGTCAAATATCCTTAGTTTTCCAGAAAGCCTATTTCTAAATGGTTTTGATGTGAAAGTTCTATAATAATACATATTCCTAGCACTTGAAAAATAAATCTGTTCTAGGTTTTAGAGAATGTTATTATTTTATTTAAAGATTTATTGGCAAGCCGGGATGGCTCAGTGGGTTGAGCACTCGCTTTGCAGCCCTGGAACCGAGGATCGAATCCTGGCCCTGGCCTGTGCCGACCCATATACTGAACTGGGGAGTTCTCCCAGTTCGGTTCTCACCGGGGTGAGACCCAGTTCCTGCCCTGTGCAGCCCCGCCCACCTGTGGAATGAAACTATGTGGAAAAACCAATGATGTGCAACTATGGAGAATGTTCTGGGCCCTCCCTCTTCTCTGTCTCTGTATCTCTCTGTCAAAAACAATAAAAGTAAATCTTTAAATATTTATTGTTTGAGAGGTGAGAGAGAGAGAGAGAGAGAGAGAGAGAGAGAGAGAGAGAGAGAAACTGAATCAGGGAACTCCCACATGGGAGGTGAGAACCTTCGCTACAACTGGCTATTACCAGTTGTGCTGCAGTTCAGAATACGTGTTTGTATGGATCAGGACTGGGATTCGATCCCTAGACCTCATGGTTGCAAAGCAAGCACTCAACCTGTTGAGCTATTCCAGCATTCCAGAAGAACGTTATTTTTTATAACGCATTGTTATATTAGAAAATCCATCAAGTATTTGCTGATTTGGTGGCTGTCCTAGGAGCAGATTAGAACAAATGGTGGAATAATTAACTTTTGACTATAATATAACTGATAGTATCTTTTCCTTTATAATTGATAAACAAACTTCAATGCTCATTTTTCAAGTTGAATTATAATGGAGTTATCCATATCACATTTAACATCAAATTTATTTTCTTGAAGGTTACTCTCTGCTAGAGACTGTGACAAAGAATGTTGTGTTGTCTTTTCTTTTTTTAAAGATTTATTTGATTGATTTTGACAGATGGAGAGATACAGAGACAGAGAGAGACAGAGAGAAGGGAGAGGGCCCAGAGCAGTCTCCATCATTATATGTCATCAGTTTTCAACATGGTTTCATTCTACACAGGTGGGAGGGGGCAGCGCAGGGCGGGAACTGGGTTGGGGGCCTCCTGCATGGGAGGCACACCCCCTTCAGCCAGGGGCCCAACTTGGGGGCAACAACCAAACTTGGGGCCTACCACATGGGAAGCACACCTCAGTTCAGCATATGGGCCACACGGGTCGGGGCCAGGATTTGAACTGAGCACTTAACCTGCTGAGCCATCCTGGCTTGCCCTCTGTTACTTCTTTAGATCATTTGTGCTGGTTACAATAGCCCAATATAGCAATTAATTAATATACAGGCATACCTCAGTGACATTGTGAGTTTGGGTCCAGACCACTGCAGTAAAGTGAGTGCTATTGCAATAAAGCAGATTGTAATCTTTTTGCTGGTAGAAGGTCTTGTGTTCAATTTGTAAAAAAACACATCTGTAAAACACAGGAAAATGAAGCAAAATAAAAAGAGGTACATCTATATTGATATAGGGCAGACAAGGAAACTATCTCAAAATCAACTGAAATTCGGTATTTGAATTCTTACTTCTAATCTGTTGTGAGTGCAATCCCTGCATGTTGAAATAGTAATTTTTTTTGTGATTTGGAAACTGCTTATAGACTTTTCTAGGATTTAATTATGCTGTTGCCATCTGAGTTTGGATGAGATCATTAAATTGGATAGCTTGTTTCTCTGACAGCAAAACATACTGTACAACTAGATTAAGTTAACAGGGCAGACTCAAGGCACCAATGACTGGGTTCTGTAACTAGGAATCTATAAATAAAAGCAAACAAGAGATAAAAGGCATGCTTAGAGTGTTCTTGCAAAGCTTGAGATAACAGGAATGTTGGTCAATATGTGAATGCCACAGTATTGCATTGTGCTTCAGTTTTATTTTCACTTGCTTATTGAGCATACCTTTAAGCTGGATGAGAAAGTAAATTTTCTAATGTGATATGAAATATTTATCAAAGCTGAATTATAATACAAGTATTGATCATAAGCCAAATAGTTGAAGTGTATCAAGTCAGTCCTTTAAAGAAATAGATTTAAGCACAAATGTATTAATTGCTGGATATTAATAATGGAGTAATTGGCAAGTGACCTCGAATTTATTTCCAAAATGTTTAATTAAAGAGTTCTGCATCTGCTTATATAAGATTGGCACAAAATGTTAAGCTTTCTGTGTTGTAGTCCATTCATGGATATGAATGTCAAGGATATGCACATGTTAGATCTCAACTATAAACCACGTTGCAAAATTAGTTGGGCCATTTATGAAATGGTTACCCTCTAACATATAGCAGCTAGGCATTTATTAGGTATTAGCATTCACAAAGCACTGCAACCTTGGGGCTCTAGTGTTATCTTGAAACAACCCTTTAACTTTATATTCATTTATAGTCTCTGTAGAGCTAGGACCCTGAGCTCTGTTCTCAAGTGTTACCTGATTTTCCCACTCCCAAGAATGGACAAAGCTTTGCGATGTAAACTCTGCTTTTCTGGCTAAGGCCCAGGGCCTTCTCTACTCTACCAGAGCTGTCTCCATCCATGAATGTGGTTGGCCACTTTTGTTTAATAAGTTTGTGATGCCCTTATACAAAGTATGTTAAGTGTCTATTTTAGTTTCATTTTGTCCATAAGATGGGAGTCACCAAGTGTTAGTGATACAACTCTGAGACGACCAGTGTGTGATAAAATACAATCATGATTTCAGGTCATATATACAGATTCCATCTCTGTGGTGTTTTGTATGCCTTTTGTCCTTCTATTGACCAAACAGCAGTTTTCCACAATTTGGGCCTGGTGATTCCTAGGGCTTATACTATTAATAGGCTTTTGAAACAGAGTTTTAAAACTGAAATCCAATAAGAGCATAAAGTTAAAAGTGGCTGTATCACCTTTTAATAACAATATTCCTACTGATTGAGGAATTTAGCCATTTATGAACAAAAGGTAACATTTAGTATTTTACACGAATTTCATCAGTATCTACTGATATTATAATATGGATTTGATATGCATTCTTATGAAGAAAAAACAATCAATATTGTAAAATAAGCCCTCTTTTTAAAAAAGGAAACAATGGCGTATATATATCTACACACATATATATTCTACAATTGTATTTTCTAGGCATGTACTACAGTAATTCTTAGCTGAGACTATCTCTGTGGTATGGAATTTAGAAAGACTCTTCATTCAGAGTTATGAAATGTCATGGTAAGGAACCTAGTTCTTTGGGCAGAATTCTATAAACATGAGATATTTACATATATTTTTTGATATATTTATTCTGTAAAGAAAATTGTTCCACATAGATTTTTTTAAATGCATTTGAATCTTTATTCTACAACACAAGCAACATAAATACAGTATCTTCTAAAATATTTTCTCTTTAGAATTTCCATTTTCACCTTAGATAAAATGTACACAAAATACACTTGCAAGCTTGCTTACTACAGGATCTGTTAAACAACATACAGATTATATCAAATTGGTTATATCAACATATAAAGGAGGGTGGTTTTCATTTTTTTTTTTTTTTTTAATAAGTGTGACCAAACTGAAACAAAAACTATACTTCTTTGATAAGTCCTTTGGAATAAACAAAATGCTTCAAGGCTCCTGGTGAATGGGGTTGCAATGATGGATTCTGCATTTTGTAGATAAAAGGGTATACTGACTCAAATCATTACGGCTATTTCAAGCTTTGCTTATAATTTTCAATGAAAACAAGTCAATTCTTTGGCAAAATATGAGAAAGGATATAAAAGGACCCACTGGCTTTATTTAGGGTGGGGTGATGGTAGTAGGGGAACTGTTTACAATGTTAAGGTATTTAAGTTCATTCCTCTTATAAAAACAGGCAAATAATCTTGAATAATAAATAGTCTTTTGGCATGATTAGGGCAATAAACTTCTTATTCTTAACTCCCCCCTCCACCCATCCTCCAAAAACAAATCAAGAAACAAAAACAAACAAACTCAGCCTTTCCCTCTAGGCACCTCCTCTGGCCCCTATCATGCCATACCCGTACATTCTCCTACATGGTTTCAAATGAAGTGAAACCAAACTCTCAAAGGCATTCATCTTTGTCCAGTTTTGTCTATTTAGTAGAAAACGGATTTTTATTGGAGAGAACCACTTCCAACAAAAACCAGAAGAAAGAACAGCAGAGGGAGGAATACTAAGTCTCTTGCACATAATCATGAGGTAGCCCTGGATGACTATGGGTGGCTAGTAGAGTCAGGAGTTTGAGCTCCTCTAACTTTAAAACATAATATTTTATGTGGTGGTTCAAAATATTGGCTTTTAGACCTCCCATTCCCTTTTTTTTGGCACCATTTGATAAAATAAATTAAAAATTAATTATTCCTAGAGGATAATTTTTAAAATTTAATTTAAAATAAATTATTGAAAGAACTAAATGCACACATAATTTTCAAAAGAAAAAAAAGATTATGGAACAAAAGTGAGATAAAAAGAAAACTTCAACTATTTCCATCCACAGAGGCAAGGATTTGAATCATTGATACTATGAACACTTTGACATGCTTTATGATCCCACCAATTCTAAGAAATATAGTCATTGCTTTCTATTCATAAGACAGTTAAATTAAAATAATATTAGTATATTTAAGAGGTATTTAGAGAAACTTTAATAATGAGAATTATATGTAATCAATAATTTATACATGGGTGATGATTTTAAGGTATTTAATTTTTTTCTCTTGAATTATTTCCTCTATGGTCCTTATTTTTTTATGGAAAAAATTTCCAAAGCAAATTAATTTAACAAAGAATTAAGAAATAAGCTAAGGCCGCACCTATATTTGAGTTAACATGATTTCACTGTTTCCCAATGCATATTGATTTACTTTTACATTTCTCCTATCATTTGGGAGATGAGATAATGAATATGGTCTCTATTGTGCAGGTATGAGCACAAACACAATGTATTTACTGAAAAGTCTTCAGAACAGGCACACTTAACTGCTCAAAAGGGAGTTGGTTCCATTTGCAATTTTCCATAAAGCCATTTGGTAAACTCTTTGTAGGTATACAGAAAATTAAAGTATTAATTTACACAAGACAGTGAAATAAAAGATCAAGAAGGTACATCAAGTAGCACATCTTGAAGTGCTGATATTTTGGTGACTAATGAGAGAGATAAACTATGGGTAAGCAAGCAACTACTTAAAAACCTCTGGAAACCAGAAGCCATGGTTATAATGCAGTCAACATGGAAACATCTCATTAAAACTGTATGGACAGAAGAAACGCAAACACCACATACTTTAAAGTCACTGCAGTACAAGTCAAAGGGCCAACATTATACAAATAGTCATCCACAGAATCAATGTTTCTAAATACAAAGACAAGAGGCATACACTGATCTCACTATTTCACAGAACTCATACATTTGTTGTCTGCTAGCTTGTAAAAAACCAATTGTTGGTATAATAAACCTGGAAACAGGGAAGATTAAGTAGGAATGCTGTCAAGAAGCCAATCCCAAGTTGTCTGCCCAAGGTTAAGTTCAGTTTTTCTCTAGTGCTTAAGTCATGCTGATCTTAAAGGTAATAGCTGAAATTATTTTCAAGGTAGTGGTTCTCAATATGTGGTCCCTTCACCAGCAGCACTAGCCTCACCTAGGAACTTGTTAGAAATGCAAATGTCCATACCTACTGGATCAGAAACTCTGGGCCTGGCAAGATGTATTTTAACCAGTCCTTCAGGTGATTGTGATATGTGCTAAAGTTTGAGAACCATCATTCTAAAGTCAGAATATACTAGACAACCACTGTTTAAACCCTCAGGAGAGCAACCAATAGTACAAACAATTCTGAGTGGTTGAACAGGCTGGAAGGGCCATCACTGGGTGGGATTCACCAGCAGTTGACTGCAGTTTTATCACTAAGATGGTCAGCCAGCCTCTTCTTCCTACAAACTCCATGCATTATTACACAGAGATAGAGGGAAGAGGTTTTGTATGGTGCTAACAATGTGGTAGCAGGTTTTCTTCAGTCAATAAGTGGTGTCCCTGTTTATAAGGAAATTGAGCATTGTTCCCAACTGAGTTTCTCTTAGGCTATCAAGAACGTGATTATTTATTTATTTATTTACTTTTTGTCTGTCTTCCCTGAAGTAATAATTGTGTTTTGGAAATCTATATGGTGTCCTAGTCCAAAACTTTAATTAAATTACTAGTTATTTCCACATCAAACACAAACATTACAATACAAGAGGAACAGGATCTCACACAAAGACAGTTTTCTAGATCGTTCCACTAACAAATGAGATAAACACACTTTTTTTTGATGAGGCATAATTATAAGAGTTCTTTACCAATTTCATAAATCCTGCCCAATAACAAGCTCATATTTCCAACAAAAAGTGCTTAAAAATAGTCTCTTGCTAATTTTTTTTTAAGGCCACACTAAATCTCATGAGAATCACCGAAGTGGTATCCAAGCACATGTCAGTTCTGGATTTTCCTTCTGCCTGTTTCCTTGTCTACGAAAGCAGTGGGAATATTTAGGTTTCATGGCACATGGTTACTAGGGATATTGACCTGATGCCCTTAGTTCCTGGATCTCTAAACAATCTTGTCTAACCAGTACTTCCTCTTCAAAGTATGCATTTGAAAAATGGTTATCATTTACTTTGCATATTCCCAAACTTTGATGATGATCTACAAATTTAGTACTCTATACTCTTCAGGGAAGGAAGTAGAGAGGCACAGTTGGCTACAGGGCATTTTATTCTGAGCGATTAAATGGTAATTGAAAACAGCTTATAATTTGTACATGTCATTCCAGACCTAGGCTACCAGGCTTTTCCTGCATAACAGATGCCCATGAACAAGTTTATTCCATCAGTTCTACCTATTTGGCAAGTTTCCTACATTACTACTGAAGGGCTGCTTTACGATTTAAGTTTAAATTGTGTTTTCTTCATTTTCAAACACTCAAAATATTATGTTACATACAATCTATGTATAAACACTATGTTTTTTCTTTTTTGAACCCTACTTGAAATATTCTCGTAATATCAATCAAGTACTTTCAACCCATTTTAACTCTTTTAATTCCTTGAGACATTAACACGTTACTCTGCATCTGGAGCATGGTGTAGCAGGCATGGCCTTTGAATTCAGGTACAACTCTTTGCAACCAATTTTGCTGTTTACTGGTTATGTTGGGCAAATCTCTTAACCTTTCCCGGTATCTCACCTCATCTGAAAAAATGAGCAAAACAATGCCTGTTTCACAAGGCTATTGTGAGAATTAAATATGAGACTGCAGGTAAAGGTCTACAGTCACGGTGGCACTCAAATGTCACCTTCCTGCTGCTTGTAACCTCTTGATATTGTCAGCTCCAAAACAAAGGTCTTCATTCTGTTTACTTTGATGAAACTGATGTGAATAGATTTTGCTTTCTGAAGGACTTCTTATATAAGCAGAGGTGTGATGTATTTGAGGGAAGTCAAGGATATCTATTACATAATTGCATTACTTTCTTAAAGTTAAGGCTACTTGACTTTCTCAACTGCCTGTATAAGCCTTCTTAAAACAAGAACAAAATGCCTAGTGATATTTTGTACAAAGAAGTTTCCATTTAAAGGTACTTTTGAAGTACCTTTAGTACCTAAGGTACTATGTTACTGTTCTGTCATGTTTGATTGAAAATATTCCAATCTGAGCTATTAGGTATGTTAGCTCAGCCTCATCAGCCAGTCATTAAATGATCTCTTAACAGGTACCTAGTTTGCACCAATAAAGAAGGGTAGAAAATAATCATAAGGAGAGGGAGAACAAGATGGTATAAAGAGCTTTAAAAGCTGACCAGGAGAAGCAAGAACTAGGAAGAGATCCTATGAATAATCTATCAGCCCTCCATCCAACCTATGCCCTCATGGTGAGGAGAAATCTGATGAAGAGTTTGGTGTACTTGGCTGAGCTGTTCAGTCAGCGATTCCTTTACACTTTGAGTTTTCCACCTATTCATGATTCACACTTCATCAAAATATTCGAAAAAAGAGAGTGAAACTCAAAAACTTAGGGCAACACGCTTCAGTACATACAGGCAACTGAAAGCAACGTGCAAAATCTTATTCTGCTTAGATCTGTAAAAATATGGTAATAACACTTTTAACTATAAGGTCTGTCTTGACCTTGGTCTTCCAGAGACCTTGGAGGAGAGTGAAGAAAGAGATGGGTAAAGGCAGAAACCCAACACCAAAAAGAGTGTGAGGGACTGATCCAGACAGTCTGGGAAGGAATCCCTTGTCTACCAAGGGTTCCTAATTATCTCCCTTTCTTCTCCACCCCTGGAAGGATTTGACTAACAGCACTGTGACTTGAAGTCCTGTTCACTAGAGATTATATTTTCATCAAGTAATGTCTCTTTTGAAAACTGTATGTACCTCTGGGAAGCATTACTGTGACTTAGCTTATTTTTTGGTTGAAGTCTGATGTGGATGTGGGGCACACAGTACACTAAAAACGGAGGTGGACTGAAAACCTATGTGGGCCTCAGGTGGGCTATAAAAAGGCGATGGGAATAGACCAAAACCTTCTTACAAAATTATAGGTAAAGAGCTATGTATATTCTCTCACCTTTTTAACACTTGGTACCCATAATCAGGCTAGTACTAGAGCCCTGTTTGGACAGAATGTGGGGTAAATATATTTGCATAAACAAGCCTTGCATCCAGAATAGAGAATGTGTGGGAGAATGAATTATGATTTCTTCTTAATTAACAAACATACTCTGGGACATGACATTCATTGAGACTGGCCTCCTTTGATTTTTTATACTTTATAAAAAAAATTGCTACATATAATTATTTTGTAATTATTCTGATTTGATACTCTAATGAAGCTTGTTTCCTTCCCCGCAAGTAAATTTTGTAGTACTCACAGGCTAACAAAGGAGTACTGAACCTCAGATAAGCTACAAAACAAAACAAACAAACAGAACAACCATGGTGTACTGCTTTGTTAAAAAAGAATAAAAGTATTTACCCAACTTTCAATTCTACTTACAAAATATAAAAATTCATAAGTATAGAACACAGCTCATTGCTATCTAAACAATTGATTGTTAAGATAGCTGATCTGTTTCTAAACTCAAATAGTTGTCTAATGAGTAAAAATCAAAGGCAAAGGGAATGTTTTGGGGACCGGAAAAAAATGTTTTCTGGATTTTGTGGTGATTTCTAGGTGGCATTCTGAATAATAACGTTCCTTCTTTTAGATTTGCCTAAATAAACCAGGGAGTTGTGTCTTCCTCTTAACCTTGTAGATAGTTACCTATTTCTCAAAGAAGACAACAAAGCTTACCAATACTAGCACTGAATAAAGCTGTCAGTTTTACAACTTCACTTCAATATTGAAGAGTGGATATTTTATTGTTAGAGGATGAATGACATACTCAGTTATGAATACATTTTAGGGGTTAGGAAAATTATAATACATGTCTTAGCAATTAACTCTACTTTCTAGGATGTATATGAGTGGGTTTGGTGGAAGAGGATTGATCACTATTATACTTTAAGAAATATTAAATATACTGTACATAAAATTTCCAGATAAATTTTATAATAATATTTAAGAATAAAAATATCCACTTAAAATATTGTCCTGAATAAAAAGACTGCAAACATAAAGTATATTTACTTGCCAGAGAGGAGACATATTTTAAATTGAAAAATTTAAGATTTCCTAGATTTCATTCCGTATCCTTTCTGCTTTCTTCTGAGACTAGAGTGTAACTGACATCATGATTTCACATGGTTGTTTGTAATATTTTAAGATTTAAAGTGATTTCATCACGATCTCCTTTCCCACCCCTTTCAGCTATCTCCCTACCCCATACTTCCTGCTCCCTTCCCTGAGAAGTCTGCTCACTGAAAGACAAACTCTGAGTTCCCTTCCTCTAAGGGTGTTGATATGAAATAAGTAATATTTTATGTTTTGCGTTCTTAAAAACCAAAATGTTGTACCTTATGTTCAGATAACCGTGGAGCATAGAAATGTTTGTGCAATAAGGGACTAAGGCACCATCCCTCCCACCCCCTTTTCTTTTTGCCTTGGGGGCAAAAGCAAAGACTAATAAGACAGCCAGGGTGGCTGGTCAGTCTTCTGGTTTTTTTTTTTGAAATATCTGTATCAGCAAAAACCACCGGGTACTATGTGTCAAAGAATTTTCTGTCTTTAGAAACAGGGAAATAAAGGCACAAGAGTACCTTAAATGAAGAAATTGATGAGTACCAACCGGAACATCTTGATAACTTAGGACAATTTTGAAAGGTTCTGGAATATTTTATAGAGAAAGCCATCCTGTCTTGATTATAACACCCAAGAATGTATCTTTCTGTTTTTCCCCCCTGCCAAATGCAGACGTGATATAAATCTTTCTCCAGTGAATAATGTTTGGTACTAGATGTCTGTTTATACATCAGCTTGACTTACCAGCAGATATTTCCTTAGCAATTGCATTAAAAAAGAAAAAACAACAAATAAATCAAATGGATCAATGTAGTGTTTTCAAAGGAGTGGTCCTTCAAAGTGACCCATTTGGCAATAACTTTGCAGGCAAAAGCACTGGGAAATAAACTTCAAGATTTACAAACGTGTGAAGGAATGGAGATTTCTGAAACAATGTGCAAAATCAGAGTATCATTTGTGTCATCTAGATACAACCTTAGTATCCAGAATGGCCCTACTGCTGATGAGTGAGGGAGTAGCCTTTTGTTCTCTGAGACACGAGTTTCAGTGGGGCTGGTGGTGGGGAAAATGCTACCAGTTTGATTGGCAGGTGTACTCTCACCCTCACTACTGAATTTCATCAATGTGAGTCTTCTACACAATGATGTCATAGACACGGCCCACTCTGCCCAGCCACTCTCTCACGGCCTGACGAACTCTGATGTCAGTCACGTGACAGGTCAGTTGGCTGATGCACGGGAACACCGCTGGCTGGAGGGCTGTGAAGGTTGGGTCTGGAAGGATCTGAATCTGATTGAGAACTGTTAGCACCATGTTGGTCCACGCCTAAGAGAACAGATTTAAGAGAATTATTAGCTTTCTCTGTGGTTTCATTTGAACTCTAGGGTTAGCTAAGTTCTGCCAAATTGCAAATGTGTTTCCTCAGGCTTTAGGCTGCATTAATTAGTCTTCACTAAATATTAAGATTGACGTTTTAACTCATATATACGAAGAAGAGCAGAGACTTATCTAACATTAAGAAGAGCTTATTTTCAGCTTTCAGCTTTCACAAAGTACAAAACTCTTTATTTACTCCTCAGATTTTTAAAAACACTCATTTTCTCATGAGATCCCCATAGGACACATGACACCTTTAATCAGCAGTCACTATAATAATGCCTAGAAAACTTAAAATAGGTCTACTTTAATTTAGGATAACTTTTAAAATCATAAGCAAATCTGTAAGACACAAATAGCAATTAAGATACATTATTTGTCAAGAATGCTGTTACAGAATACTCATACATCTCAGTGTGACTAGACTTTTGCAAATTTAGTCTAAGGATTTTTGTGGATTCCAAATTATAAAGTTTAGTCCTATGTTCAAGTTACTTTAGAGGAAAATAGCACTTCTTGCAAGAGATTCACACTAATTCCAAATTTATGTTCATTCAAAGACTATATTTCTGTGTACATTCATAGAATCCAAGCTGCCTGTGACAGAAGTCCACAGGTTATTTTAAAGCGTTCTCTATGACTGTAGATCCCTCTATTTCTTTTTTCCCCATCTCATGTACTCTTAAACAAAAACAGTAGCAACACTGTTTTCTTCTCAAGCTTCTTTTTTAATGCATGGTAACAAAATTACAAATATTAAATATATGAAAGAACAGGAATGCTCAAAGCCTTCTGAAGAATGAGAACTTTTACGTGCTCCAGATGGATTAGGAAAACTTGAGATGAAAACAATTCACGGGTCTAACCACGTGATAGTATGCACTTTGCCGTCTTCCTTTATATAATTCTTCATACCTATAGAATTTCTTCAGGGCATCTTCAAATGAGAAGCTCAGAACTACATGCCGGTTAAAGTACATCTACTTTACTAGCTTTAGCTCCACCTTATTTATACAGGTGTGCTCCTAATTCTCAACACTGGCTGTTATAAGCCATAAAAGCAATTCCTGAAATTATCTAAGCATAACATGTCAGTTTCACGCTGATACACTGACACAGACAGATCAGATCTACACCTTCGTCTCAGCCAATCCTCTGACTTTGGAGGGAAACTGGGTCTCCTATAGGTGTCTATCAAATCTTGGAATGTGCGTGTATGAGTGCTCTGTAAGGGGAACACGTCTGTCATTAGAAAGGTGGCTCCCTTGCCCCCAGGCCGGCACTGCTGGGAGGAGTCCCGGCATGCTCTGGCCGGCAGGAACCCACCTGGATCTGGGCTTCAGCATCTCTCACAGACACACTCAGGGAGCTCCCGGTGGAACCCGAGCGGGGCCTCTTCTCCTGTCTCAGCAGCTCAGGGCCTGCACTGAAGGAATGCCGCATCTGACCTTGGTCTATCAAGTGTTGGGGACGCTGAAGCAGCGGAGAATCTTGGCCCCTGGGGCCCAGTGGCTCTCCCTTCTTCTCTGCTTTGACCTCTTTGGGGAACGTGGGCAAGTTATGCTGCTGTTTCCTCTTTTTGTATTCCGTCATCAACTTTGAAATGGTTTTGTCGGCAGCCATGGTGTAGATTTTGTTCCCTGCATTCTCCCACCACTCTTTCTTCCGGCTCGGGTCCTTCTTCTCCACCTTGGGGCTCAGGGGCAGCAGCAAGGTGTCCCCACTTCCCCCCCTCAGGCTCAGAGACTCGCCTATGTGATCCCGTGTCTGACTTCGGTCATCCTCAGAAGGTGTATCTTTCCCAGAGAAGCCCCCTGTGGATGGGGTGGATGACTCCGACTGGAAGGAGGGAAGGATAAAGAAAGGGTCATTCTTGAAGATGGGCGCTTCCTCCATACTGTTCTCCAGGTCCAAGTGCATCTGGATGTAGTTGTTGCACAGTTCCATGCAGAGCTTGTGAAGCCTCTTGACCAGCCACACCCAGTCTGCATTGCTGATGGGCTGGACACTTAGAGACGGCATCCGAGCCCTCCACTGTCTCTTCTCCTTGCCTCTCGGGGGGCTCACCTGGGCAGTCTCCTCAAAAATGTCTTCATCTTCTGATGAACACTGCTGAGACGAGTCTGTGCTTCTCTCATCGTCCTCAAAAAGGACTCTCTTCACTTGCTCGGCAGTGATGGTTTCTTGGTTGGTGAGAACAGCACAGACCAGGGCGTGGAAATAGATGTTAAAGCTCATTGCAGACTGGCGGTAGAGGTTGGCGGCCCCTCCGATGCCAGATACTTTCTTCAGCAAGCACTTCAACCCAGGGCTGGTGTCAAACTCTCTGGCCGTCCGATACGAGTCCAGCAGCAGGTCAAATATGATGGCCAAGTTCTGCATAGAGATGTACCTGAGGAAGCCGGCAAGCTTGGTTTCCGGCACGTGGATTGTCTTCTCCTCTCCGGGAGAGGGGCCTTTGACAAACTCTTCTAACAAGATATCATACAAGTTCTGGAGTAACACTTGATGAGACAGTAAGCTCACCACAATTTCCCTGAAAGAAACACTTGAAATGAAAAGAAAGGGCATGATTAGTAGCCTTCTGCCTTCTGTGCGATTTGAAAGCAATTCAGATGTTACACATTTCAGAATGACACCTGCAAAGTTATAAACTAAGCAATTTGTATTTTAATGTGCTCCTTAAAAAAGGGCATTGCACAATAACCATTAAAATCACGATTGATGGAATTCTTAATACGTTTTAAAATCTAGGAGCTATAGAATTAATAAAAGTTATGATACAGAAATAGTATTTATCTATAAGCCTTTGGGAAAAAAGTAGAAGAGTTTTGTAAAAACCTTTTAATGTAGATAGGCACAATTATGAGATATGACACATTTTACTTTCTTTCATAGTTGAATGAAAATATATCAAATAAAAAAGTAATAATTTGTTTTATTTTTATATAATATTGCTTTATTGATATTTTGGAGTAATCTGGCTGTCATTTAGAATAGTCTTATTTTAAAAATAAGTTATTGTGATATAATTGACATATACCATTATATTTCTGTCAGGTGTACAACAGGATTTCACATATATTATAAAGTTATCAGCACAATATGTATAGTCAACATTCATTACGACATATAGTTACAAATTATTTTTTTATTATTGAATTTGTTGGGCTGAGATTGCACAATTCTATAATACATCATCTATGTGTTGCATTGTGTGCTCCCCACCCAGAGTCACTTCTTATATCACCATATATTTGATGCTCCTTCCCTCCTCCTCCATCCCCTTCTCCCCTTAACCTCTCATAATCACTAACAGGTAATGTTGGCCTCATAAAAATGAGTTAGAAAACATTCCTGCCTCTTCAGTTTTTGGAAGAGTTTGAGAAGAATATGTATTGAATCTTCTTTGAATGTTTAGTAGAGTTCACCAGTGAAGCCATCTGGTCCTGGACTTTTGTGGGAGGTTTTTGAGTAGTTTCAAGTTCCTTAGTGGTGATCAATTGATTTAGATTTTCTGTGTCTTCCTGATTCAGTCTAGGAAGGTTGTATGATTCTAAGAATTTGTCCATTTCTTCGAAGTTGTCCAGTTTGTTGGCACATAGTCTTTCATGGTTCTTTGTATTTCTGTACTATCTGTTGTAAATTCTCTTTCAATGCTGATTTTATTTGAGTCTTCTCTTTTTCCTAGTGAGTCTACCTACAGGTTGGTCAATTTGTTTATCTTTTCAAAGAACCAGCTCTTAGTTTTGTGAATCTTTTCTATTATTTTTTTTCCTTTTACTGATTTTGGACTTACTTTATTCTAGTTCCTTAAGGTGTAATGTTAGATTTTTTATTTGAGAATTTTCTTGAAGTAGGCCTCTATTGCTCTAAACCTCCCTCTTAGTATTGCTTTGGTGGCATCTCAAGGATTTTGGTATGTTGTATTTTCATTTTCAATTGTCTCTATGTATCATTTAAAAAAAAAACTTTATTATTGTTTCTAACAGACAGAGACAGAGAGACAAAGGGGAGGGCCCAAAGCAGACTCCTTCGTTGCGCATCATCAGTTCTTGACATGGTTCTGCTCCACAGAGGTGGGCAGGGGCGGTGCAGGGCAGGAACCAGGTTGGGGGCCTCCCACATGGGAGGCATGCCCCTCGAGCCAGGGGCTGAATGGTGTGTGTGTGTGTATGGGGACCGAATTGGGGCCTCCCGCATAGGACGCTCACCCCAGTTCAGCAAATGGGTCCTCATGGGCCGGGGCCAGGATTTGATCCTCGGTCCCCGGGGATGCAAAGTGAGTGCTTAACTTGCTAAGCCATCCCAGTTTCCCTGTATCTTTTATTCTTTTATTCCTTCACTGACCCAATAGTTGTGCAGTAGCACATTGTTCAATCTCCAAATATTCATGATTTCCGCCCCCCCCCTTTCTTCTTGTAGTTGATTTCTAGTTTTATACCATGGTCTGTAAAGATGCTTGATATGATTTTAATACATATTTTTAAAATTTAAAATTTTTATTTTTTAGTTACAGTTGACATACTATATTAGTTTCAGGTGTACAACACAGTGATTAGACATTTACATAACTTACAAAATGATCATCCTAATAAGTCTAGTACCCATCTAACACCATACGTATCTATTACAATATTATTGACTATATTCTCTATGCTGACCTTTACAAACTGTGACTATTTTGAAACTACCAATTTGTACTTCTTAATCCCTTCTCCCTTTTCCTTATCCTTGTAAACATCCTCCCATCTGGCAACCATCAAAATGTTCTCTGTATCTATGAATTTGTTTGTTTTGTTTATTTTGTTTTTTAGAGTCCACATATAAATGCAATCATATGGTATTTGCCTTTCTATATCTGACTTATTTCACTTGCGATAATACACTATAGGTCCATCAATCTTGTCACAGATGGCAAGATTTCATACCTCTTTTGGCTGAATAATAATTCGTTATATCCAAGAGATGTCCAGAAAGTATTCAGCCATGTAATATGAAAAACAGTGGCAATTATGGCTGGATTTTTTCTAGACAGCCCTCGTATATGTATCACTTCTTTATCCATTTCTCTATTGATGGACACTTAGGTTGCTTCCATATCTTGGCTATTGTAAATAATACTGAAAGGAACTTAGGGATGCATATGTCCTTTTGAATTAGTGTTTTGGGTTTCTTCAGATAAATATCCAGAAGTGGAATCACTGGGTCTTTCTTTGTCTCTTGTTATAGCTTTTGTTTTAAAGTCTATTTGTCTGATATAACTGTTGCTACCGCAGCTTTTTTTTTTTGGGGGGGGGGGTCCATTTTCATAAAATAACTTTTTCCAATCCTTTTACTTTCAGTCTGTTTGTCTTTAGATCTGAGGTAAATCTCTTGTAGGCAGCATATGTAAGGGTCATGCTTTCTTATCCATTCAGCCACCCTATGACTTTTGATTAGAGCATTTAATTCTTTTACATTTAAAGTAATTGTTGATAGATATGTAGTTATTGCCATTTTATTATTCATACTTTTTATATTTTTTCCTTCTTCTTAAGATGTCCCTTTTAACATTTCTTGTAGTACTGGTTTGATGAACTCCTAGCTCTCCTCAGGGAAGCTCTTTATCTGACCTTTGATTCTAAGTGATAGCTTTGCTGCATAGAGTTACCTTGGTTGTAGGTCCTTGCTTTTCATTATTTCAAATATTTCATGCAAACCCTTTCTGGCCTGTAAAGTTTCTGTTGAGAAATTAGCTAACAATCCTATGGGTGCTTCCTTGTAGTTAACAAACTGCCTTTTTCTTGCTGCTTTTAAGATTCTATCTTTGTATTTAAACTTTGCTATTTAAATTATGATGTGTCTTGGTGTGGGCTTCTTTGGGTTCATCTTGTTTGGGACTTTTTGCACTTCCTAGACTTGCTTATTTTCTTCACCAGGTGAGGGAAGTTTTCATCATTATGTCTTCAAATAGGTTCTCAATTCCCTTGCTCTCTCTCTTTCTCTTTTCCTCTGGTACCCTTATGATGCAAATGTTGATATACTTGATGTTGTGCCAAGGCCCTGAAATAGCTATAGTTTTCTTTTATGCTTTTTTGCACCTTTCACCTTTATTATAATCAAGTGTTTAACACCCTATTCTGAAATAGAGTTGCAGTTTTTTACATCTGTCTCTCACCTTTCTCAAAGTTTTGTGAGCTTTTGTCTTGTTTCAGGTAGAAGGTCTCATTTTATCATTTCTTATACTGTGCCCTGTGGCCATAAATTCCCCCAGTTTTTGTTTGTCTGGGAAAGCCTTTATTTCTCTTCATGTCTGAGGGATAATTTTGCTAAAGAGAGTACTCTTGGCTGGTGGTGTCAATATTTTGGATATATCATTTTACTCTTTGCTGACTTGCAATGTTTCTGCTGAGAAATATAATAACCTTATGGAGTTTCCTTTGTAGGTTATGGTCCTTTCCAATCCTGGCTGCCTTGAGAATTCATTCTTTATCTTGACTTCTGACAGTTTTACTATAATATATTTTAGAGAAGGTATTTTTGCTTTGAGATAACTAGGTGTTTTGTTAGCTTCTTGTACTTGTATGTTCCATTCCTTCCCCAGATTTGGGAAGCTCTCATTGAGTATTTCTTTGGGTAGTTTTTCTGTTCTCTTCTCTCTCTCTTTTATTTTTAGGATACCCATTATCCTTATGCTGCCCTTTCTAATGTAGTCAGGTAGTTCTCATAGAGTTCTTTTATTTAAAAAAAAAAATCTTATTTCTCTCTTCTTTTCTACCTCAAGCATTTCTATTTTTGATCTCACTAATTGTTTCTTCCATATGGTCTGTTCTCTTCCCAATGCTGTCTCATCTCTCTTATTTCTTCATTTTATTTATTGAGTTCTTCTTCTCTAGAATTTGCTTGTTTCTTTTTAAGAGTTTCAATGTCTTTGGTAAAATGCTCCTTCTGTTCACTAATTTTATTGCTGAACCCATTTTACTGCCTTACTGAGTTTTCTTATATCTCATTGAGTTTCTTAATGGCTGCTATTTTGAATTCCCTATCATTTAGAGTATATTCTTCCATGACTTTGAGTTTGTTCTCTGGAGAACTGTCCTTTCCCTTTGTGGTACTGTGCTGCCTTGGTTGTTCATGTTACTTGATGGGTCATTCCTCTGCTGGTGCATTTGAGGTAGTGAACACCTTTCTTTTATAGGTATCCCATTGAGTTTAACAATTCAGCAGGCTGAACTGCCATTGTGGGAGCTGTTGCTTGTGTGAGCAGGGTGGTGGGTAACCTCACTGTGTTTGGGTCTCAGGGCAGTACCACCATGGTGAGGTTGTGGAAGAGTTGCTACTGGATTCTCTATGGGTAGTGTCGCTGTTGTGCTCTGGAAGGGAAGCCATAGACATGCTAACACCACTGCAAAGGGGGAGGGAGCTGGTTCTCAGGTGACCAACCTGCCTCTTTTACCCTTCACTGGGCCATGGTCTGTGAGCTGCACCCTGATTCCTCTACCTCCAGAGTGTTTGAGAGACACGGGCTCAGCTGCAGCAGCTGGGGGCCGGGTCCATCCCTGTTCTTCCTCTCTCTGTGTTCCAATCTGCCCAGCTTCAGATGTACAGATGTGTGGATCTTTCAGGAGTTCTAGTGTGTTGCGCAGGGGCACCTTTGTTGAGTTATAGATGTCTGACTAGTTACACATTGAAGGAAATACAAATGGTCATCTCACTCCACCATGATACTGACATTACTACAAATGTACTTTTCTAACATGCATAAAAGGACAAAAATCTTTCCATACATTTAAAAGCTTATCTTGCCCTTTGTGTGTACTGCAATGAGGGAAAACACTATGATCAGCAAAAACAGAATGAAGAAGTAACAAAGAACTGTCAAACAGTAACCTTTTCTAACAAATCACTTAGTAATTTTGTTTTATGCCTCATTTTACCATAAAAAATGAAGTTACTTATTTTAACCATTTAAAAAGATACAAGTCAGTAGCATTAAGTACATATACAATATTGGCTAACTGTTGCCACTATTTCTAGAATGTTTTTTGTCATCTCAAATAGGAACTCTGTCCCCGTTAAACAATAACTCCCCATTTGCCCCTCTCCTCAGCTCTTACTTAGGTAATTTCTGAGAAATTACTTATGGTATTAGGAACACTGAATATGCAGTCTTCTAGGGGAAGAGGGCTCAAGAAGGCACTAAGTATGTCATGTCTACATGCATAAGAGCCTAACTAAAAAGAGAAATCCTTCTATTTCCTGTCTTCCCTATTACACCATAAGTCCTCATGGGCCAGGGCAGTATCTTACTTATCCTCCTGTCCCCAGGGCCTAGGGCAATGTCTGATGGAGTTAGTGCTCGGTGAACCTCCAAAACAAACCAAATAACAGCCTGGTTCTGCATGCAGGTGCCTGAACAGACCACTGCCTGGAGGAAATGCTCTCCTTGAGAAATGGCTTTGACATTTGGACCCCACGCCAGCCTGCATTCCTGAAGCAGGAAGCACAACCAGAGGGGTGAGTTCGGTCAGTCTTCTAGACGTATAAACACCATATCCCACATGATACTTTCTGTTACCTCCCTGAGAACTGGAAAGCCCTTCTACCAGCAAACATGTAAAGAGGGAGCTGATGCAAGGCCATGCTTGAATTATGGAGTATCTTTATCAACCACGATAGCTCCTTTGATGCTTTAGGATATAAAACTGTTAACTGTGGGTGTGAGAAAGGACAGAAAATCTCCTTACTTTAGGTATAAGCTAAATAATGCAGCACTAAGAAAATAGAGGTGGGGGGGAAGCCGGGATGGCTCAGTGGGTTAAGCGCTCACTTTGCAGCGCTGGGGACCGAGGATCGAACCCTGGCCCCGGCCCCGGCCCATGCGGACCCATATGCTGAACTGAGGAGTTCCCCCAGTTCAGTTCTCTCTCTGTCTCTGTATCTCTCTCTGTCAAAAACAATTAAATAAATAAATAAATAAATAAATAAATCTAAAAAAAAATAGAGGGGATGCAGAAGCAATCCTGAAGAGATCAAACATTCAGAAAGATATCCAAAGAGTAAAATAGCTTTAGAGATATGTAACTCTTAATCATCTTTGCTGATAGGAGCCAAGAAAGATCTGAAGCAAACAAAAGCCAACAATTTTTCTATTTGTGGTACCCACGTGTTTCAACCTTGTTCTCAGCACAGCCTTTAAGAAGGGAACAATGATTGTGAAAGTTACACTTTCCTTTCCTGCTTCTGATGCAAAGTGCAAAGAAGAGCAAGGCTCCAGATTGGATATTTGCGCATTAATTATAACAAGTGGCTGATGTAAGATATGCTGATGTCAATATCAGAGATAAACAGATTTCATAGTTTAAGGTACAGCTGACCCTTGAATAATAGGTAGGAAAAAACCTAAAATTCTGAAATAGATCAATGCTTTAAAGATGTGAAAAGGAGTATACAATATTGGTACAAAAAATGACCAACACTTAAAATAACAAGTTGACTGGAAGTAGAGGGAAACAGGGTGGAGAACTGGGAGGAGCATGTGGGAAACTGATAGTTCTATTAATATTTCTGAAGGTGGCTGACAGGTTCATAGTTGTTTTATTCTTTAAAACTTTTGAAACTTCCACATATCCTTTTGTATGTATCACCCACTTGACTAAAAATGTTGTATCTGATAATTTCACCGAAATGGTCGTATCAAACTGCTGTACTAACCAGCCAACTTTTGGAAAAATCACATACTCTCCCTAAAGTGGAAACAGGTCTACCATGTTGCAGTTATGTGTTCCTCAGTAAGTGGCTCAACCTCTCTGAGCGTGTTTTCATAGACAAATGGGAACGAAAATACCTGCACTTCATATATAGTGCTCAAATACTGATCATCAGTACTACCAGTGTGTTAGAAGTTTAGGCAGGATGACAGTACAGGCATATCTTGTTTTATTGCACTTCACAGGTGTGGTCTTTTTTTTTTTTTTTGCAAATTGAAGGCAAGACCCTCCATCAGAGAAAACATTGACTTGCTTTATTGCAGTGGTGGTCTGGAACCAAGCCTACAATACGTCTGAGGTCTGCCTGCATTTAAAAAGAACAAGTTTCTTGTGGCAGGACACAGGTCTTTTTTTTATCTCCTGACAGCTCTGTGTTGCTCATGAGAAGTTTATGTATGGCTCACTGAAACAATATGAACCACACCTCAAATTACAATTATTAAAAAAAAATCTTATATAGTGGTACCTTGGTACTTATCATTAATTGGTTCTGAGAGGTGCAATGAGTACCAAACAAGCGACAAGTCCTGGGACACAATTGTCATGTCAAAATGCGTTGAGCACTAAGGTATAGCTGTAATTATATATGATGCTACAGATGCACTGAGTTGTGTTCCCCAGCTCTACTGCCAATTCAAATGTTGAATCCGAACTCATGGTACCTCAGAATGTGACTATTGCTGAAGAAAGGTCTTTAAATAAATACTTAGGTTAAGATGAGGTTGTTAGGGTGGCCCCTCATCCAATATCCTTATAAGAAGATGAGATTAGGACAAGCACAGAGGCAAGACCATGTGAAGACACAAGGAAAAGCTATCTATGTAGATAGAAGCCCAGGTGAGGAGCCTCAGAAGAAACCAAACCTGCTGACACCTCAGCCTCAAACTTCCAGAACTGTGAGAAAATAATTTCTGTTGTTTAAGTCATGCAGCCTCGGGTACTTTGTTGTGGCAGCCCTACAAACTAATTACATGAAATGTGGGAAATATGGTTAAAAGGCTAACAGCTGTCAATGAAAACCTTTGCTAAATGATTCTAAAAAAGTTTTCAGTATTCCTGTCAAAAACTTAGGTTACTGTGACCAAGAACTGGGAATCAGTGAACTGCCCCCTTGATAAGCTCCCTACGTGTTTACGCGGAGCTGCTTACCTTTTCTTGGTGTGTCCATTTGGCTTCTCATCAGGAGGCAGCTCAATAATGAGCTGGCAGGACTGAGCATGATCGAAGTTGTTTGGAGTCTTTGGTGAGCACTGGGTATCCAGCATAAACACCTGCATGGGCACACAGGTATGGTTCAGAGCCCCGCCCCACCCCACCCCCTGAAGGGATGGCCATGGCAAACTGCTTATTCTCTACTCATTTTCTTACCTATAAAATGGGGTTGGTAATGGTTTCCTACCTGGGATGTTTGCCGAGACAATTAAATGAATTAATATATGTGCATTACGTAAGCAAAGCATTGAAACACAAATATTCAGTAAATGTGATCTGATGACACAGACCATTGCTACTTCTATCACATGACAATTCATGACAGTCCAAAGAGCACGTACTAATGCTTAATGTTAATTAAAAGTAAATGAAGATGGGCTATGTTTGTAAAAGATCCCTGACATCTGTTTGGTATCATATTCTAGCCAACAGAAGAATAAGTAGTTAAGTAGGACTTGTGCTGTCATAACTATGGATGTGGCCATGCTACTCTTACCAGGCAGTTTGAGAGGGACTTCCAGCAGTACATCAAGCTTCTAGAGCCCCCCCCCCCCAGGATCCAAAGCCCTTACCTGCTGAGCCATGGCTCGGATGCGCCAGTACTCGGCCTCAGCGCTGGGGGAGGCGGAGGGGGCCGCCACCCTCACCTGGCAGCCTTCCCCACTGAAGCCCTCGGTGCCGCTGTGGAAGCAGCCCAGCAGATCCTAGGGAGAAACACAGCCGTGGTTCACTGGGGGCAGCCAGGTCCAGGGCTCTAGGCCTTGTCACAGATCTGACCTTGTCACTGTGTCTGTGACAAAAGTCCTGATCCAGCAACAACTTCTTCGCCCTCTGCAAGATTTCAAGTGAGACCGCCTGCTGGGAGTAGGAAGGCAGAATCCAGGGGACATGAGGAAGCTAAGAAAGACTGGTTCTCTCCTCTGAGCATTTACCTTCACTGGCTTGAGGGTGGCGGAGAACGCGTCCTGCAGGGCACAGCAGGCCAGCCTCCACATTTCCTCAGTGAACACGGGGCCCGCTGTCACGAGGACGTACCTGCCCAAAGAAACAAGGAAAGAAGTCTGGAATTCATTCTTATTGCCACAAAATTTAGATCCTTACACACACACACATGGATTCCACCCCCACCCCCCACCCACCCGTAGTTTCCTTACACATCTTGCTGCCTCTTAGCATTCTTGCCTTCAGGCCGTCTGGTGTCCCATTGTCCTAATACTACTTCCTAAGTCATTTTAATGAAAAACTATCACTGCGTCTCCATGACAAATAAGCCAATGTTTCAACTTGGGCATGCATGCAAGACAGTATGTTTTCTGTACTAACTTTCCTATTTTAGCCCCACTGTCCACTACTCCTCTACAAATAACAAAACAATAAAAAACCCTTCTGTCACTTGTAATTCTTATCTCCGTGCATTTGTTCATGCTGCTCTCCTCCTCACAAAATCTCCACTTATCAAAAGCTTACACACCCTGGGGGACTTGAACAAGTGTCACTACTACAAGTGGCTCTGCTGACTACCATAGTCCCCTTCTGCCCTTTTGCAGCATTTATAGTTAACTCCTTACTATTAGCCTTTTCCACAGGACTCTCTCCATATGGCCTCTAGAATAGGGTATAAGCTTTTTTGAGGGCAGCGACCTTGGCTTACATCACTACCTGTAGCAGAGTAGCTGTATAATGCCTACATAAGACCGAGCATTGAAATAAAGAAATATTGTTAGCACATAGTCGTTTTTACTTACAAAGGTAATTTTTACTTATAGAAAACAATCTAAAAAGCAGATTGCTACCAGAAAAGATCATTTAGTTCCCTTGGATTGAATAACAACAACTCCAATTTTGTAGACAACCAAGGAATCTTCTTCTCACCTAATACAGGAACAGCCCACTCTGGATATGGTTTCTGTGGGCTTGGCCACACACGCTACCAGTAACTCAAAGAGGTCCTTCAGCATAGTATTGATCATGCTCTCATACCTGATGTCTACAGGCAAAAGAAAAATCAAGATTTCACTCAATGCTGCTGTAAATGAATGGGTCAAAATGACACCAAAGGCAAAAGAGAAAAGTCTGAATGATAAAAAAAATATATGTGGTTGACTTTTATGTGTTGATTACATTTTTCAAAGTTAGGTATATCATTTATCTACTTAAGCAGAAGAGAACACATTCTATAGCCTGAACACTTGCTAGTAAAAAAAATTCTTAAAATAAAGGGCAAAAAATAAAATGTACTTTTCTTACTGTTGATAGTTGAATTAAATTAAATGCTCTTGGAAAACAAAAAGTCTCTTGTGCTACCACATCTTGACCCTTTCAGTCTGCACACTATCCACAGATGACAGAGAATAAAACTTCCAACAATCACATTCTGCTTGCCCAATGCAAGGAATACATCAGTATTCTTTTCCTCAAACTCCTTGGGATGCCAAGGACCGCTTTTCAGCAGAATCCTCTAGGGTCCCATGCTGTGTAAAGCAATGGCCTGGTCTACCCCCAGGGATACAGTTAATGCCTACAAGTAGAAACACCCACTTTTTTTCTCAATTCGTTTTTTGTTGTTGCTGTTGCTTTTTGTTTTGTTTGTTTTTGCAGGGCACTTTTTTTTTTTTATTCAGTTCAGTAGAAGCACATTTCTTATCTCTGCTTTTTGACTCTCCCTTGGGGTCAAGTTCTCATTAGTTTCTCTAACCCCTTCAACAAGGAAGCCTCTTACCTCAGCTCTTCCTTTATACTTGTGTATGCCTTTCCAGTTTCTTTGTAACCTCTCTAGCAAGCTTGTCCAACCTGTGGCCCGCAGGCTGTACGTGGCCAAGAGTGGCTTTGAATGTGGCCCAACACAAATTCGCATGCTTTCTTAAAACATTATGAGATTGTTTTGCAATTTTCAAAAAACTCATCAGCTATCATTAGTGTTGGTGTAGTTTATGTGTGGCCCAAGACAATTCCTCTTCCAATATGACTCAGTGAAGTCAAAATGTTGCTCATTCCTGCTCTAGAGCTAGCAGCGATATTTCTTCTGCTTTCAAGTTTCCAGATATTCCCATGGCAAGAATCATTAGCAATAACCTGTATTTCACAAATGGTGTCCCACTGGTTACACAGCTGGCATATTTCCCCTGCCTCTAGCTTCCTGTCCATTTGCCAGAGTCAGTATCCTTTTCACCCCACACTTTCAAATCTTTTCCAAAGTGCCACAGATATGAAAAGCTTTTTCTTCACCCCTAACCTGTTAAGCAATTAGTTGCCCATAATTTCTACTTTTTCTAAAACCTTGCCTTCTCCATTTAGCCTCCTGGATGAAGCAGAACATTAGGGTATACTCCCTCACTCCTAAGCTACAGGAATAATTTTTTTATTTATTATAATATATAGTTGAACTTGCTTTTATTTTTAGTAACACGTATATTTTAAGTATTCTGTTTGGCAGTTTTGTTCAGGACAACGTGGGTACCAATTTCCTTTAGACAATCTACTATTAGAATGATGACACTGACAAAGCAATTCTATTTTAAGTAAGTCCTAGGTCCAAAATCATGCACTGGTATTTGCATTAGGTATATAGTAAGCACTTTTAGACAACGATGCTGCCTACTAAAGAACTACTCAGCTCCAACTGCTTGGACACTTCAGATACCTGAGTGTATATAACTTAGAATGTGCTCCACCACCAGCTCGCAGGACAGACCAATGGCATGCTTGAAGTTAGCAGAGGCCACATCCCAGTAAGAATGGTCTTTATGGCTACGACGGAGCCAGAGGGACATCACGGGAAGGAGAAGATGAACAACTGCGTAGATACCAAACCCTGGTCCTGAAAGAGAAAAGTCAGCGTAAACATTGTGCTCTCAGCAACTCTCCTGTGATAACAGGGATGCTCTTGGCCATCTCTTGGCATTACCATACTCTTTTAAAGGAGGTCCTCATTCTGAGAAGGTGCAAGAAAAAGAGTTTACCACTGAGTGCATAATAGGGTCTTTGATGGCATTTTCCTTTTTTGTCTCTGCATGATTTTAGTTATGAAAGTAATCATGAATAAACTCAGGAAAATTCAAATACTGATAAAGTTTATCTATCACTTGATCCACTACCTACTCTCCATATGTAAATATATAATACATATATACATATAAGAAAATATCCTTAAAATGTGTGTGTGTGTATGCATATGAAACACAGAAATATACTTTTTAAATTATTTTTATATAGACTGTATAATGTAAACCTTGGTCTACATATTGATTTTTGCCTTTAACAACATGTGCTAGAGATCATTCTGTCAGCAGAATTAGACAGTCCTCATTTTTATTGCCACATATTATTCTATAGTATGTATTTGCAACAGTTTACTTATCTATTCCCTTACTGACAGACATTTAAGGAGTTTCTATATTTTATGTATAGACAATGCCATAATAAAAATCTTTGTGAAAATGTTGACAGATTTAAAAAATTCTGATTACAAAATCAAGGCATCCTTTTTATAACAAACAGACTATACATGAGAATACAAAGAGGAAACATGTTATATTTTGATGTATTTCCTTCTAGTGCTTTCAAATATATGTGTGTTTGGGGTGTGTATGTGTATTTATAAATAAATAAAATTTCATAAAGTTGAGATTATACTCTATAGTATATATTTTAGCATAGTGACTTATAAACAACTATTCATGTCATTAAATATTACTCCAAATGTTCATTTTAATGCCTATAGAATATTTATATACTTTACCATAATTAATTTAACTCATTTAGGGTGTTTATAATTTTTATGGTATTCAAATGCTTTAGTAAACATTACTCATACTTTCTTTTTGTCTTCATTACTGTTAATTTCCATTGAGGACTGATTTCTAGTAGAACTGGTGGGTTGAATTCTCTTTACACACTTGCTAGCACTCAATGTGAAAGCAGAAAATGGTACTGACCAATAAAACCAATTTAGAAATAGTAGTACATGATTAATTCTATAAAATGCCTGCTGATTCTTGGATGGAAAGCTTTTAACTTTTTAACATGTTGTAGTAGCTATGATGAATTTCCTGAAAAAAAAAAATTCTGATGTAAACTTTGCAAGGAATCTTAAAGCTGTATCAGTTATCAAGTCTTCATCTGTTTATGTTGACTACTAAACATCTCTTATTACTATGGAATTAACTAATAGTTTTATTTGTATTCTGAATCTGCTGGTAAGAACTAAAATTTCCATTAAACATTTCTTTTATTTTGGAAGTAAGTTTGCATGCTAACTTTGATTAATTCAGAATAAGGACTAAATCCCTGAGAGACATGCTTTTCCTGTACTATGTGATCTGGGTACTAGGCATCACTGAATGTCTTTTACAAAATCTAATCACCTATGACCTTTATACAATGAAGATGTTGCTGTCTTAATAGTGTGTGTATAGTTGAGTGGCTTGTTTATATCAGTTGTAGATACAGTGAGCCCAACTGACAACTCTGGGGACAAGAGCGTGTGAGATCCAGCCAAAGTGGGAGGTTGTAACTACAGAACAGGGCAAAGCCAACAGCTCACAGAAACACTGATACCATAGCCTTGGCCTCATTACTGTGGGGCTCCAACACATTCACCTAAGTGGCCACCACACATTATTTGTAAATAGACTTGTGGGAAGACCCATAAGCAATAATAGGGCATATATTAAACATCACTGCATCATAGCCATCCAACACATATTTATGAGCACCTATTATACTATCTAGGGTCACAACAGTGAAACAGGTAGGCACTTGCAGAAATACCTTTCTGAAAAAGCGTTATATGTATAACAACTTCCCCCCAAAATAGACACAGGAATATTTACCAGGTGTTTTGGCAACATCTCTCAATAGCTCAAAAAGTAAATCCAAAGTAGGGGGTTGGTGCTGACGTGGACAGTTGGACACAGCTGCTGTGAGCTGCTCCAGCAGGATGATCCAGACTTCTATGAGACCTGGGAAGCAAAAACCAGGCCTCTGTGAAATCCAATTAGACATAACATAGAATCATGATATATTATGATTTGCACAGATGGCAAGAGAATGCTCATTGTTACACATACGTACAAACTGTTTACAACATTATAAAGACTGTTATCGTAGATAAGCAACATTAGCTTTTGCTTGTAATTGTCTGGGTTGAGGATATAAGATGCTAATTAAAAATTATTCTTATCTAATCATTAAAAGGAAATCTCAACTATAGGTATTTAGTCTTTCCTAAAGTGATTCCTTATTACTAGTCTGAACTAGTACGTTTTTACTGTAATAATCTCTATGAAAACCTAAATCATCTAGTCACCTCCATAAATGAATTTGTAACAGGAAAATAAAACAGGCGAAAAATGTAAAGCAAACATAAAAGAAAATTAAAAAAACCTCTCCCCTATAAAAAGTCTTTTGCGAGGGTTTGCAACAGCTCATGTGCATATCCTTAGACTCCTCTAAGAATATCATTTCCATTTCTACATCTAGAAACAGGACAGGATCATCTCAGACAGAAGATAGCAAGTGTGAGCATGAGTTAACCAATCTGAAAATTAGCCAAAGTTACTAGATTGCACTCCAATTCACAGGAAATTACATGGGAACTAAGTTTAAACACATTCTTTAAAATTATTCTTTTAATGGGCCATTGGCTTCAGCAGTCACAAATAGATTCTCTCTTCAGCAAAGGCTTAATTTCCCCAGTCTCTAGCCAAATAGTCCTGCAGGAAGTAATTATATAATGATTATGTTTCCTAGCAGGAATTAAGCACAATTACCAGCCAATTTAAGTACCAATGCACCAAAGCAACCACATTCCAATTTGCGAAATTCAAGAGAATTTGGAGTTAGAAATTAAATTGAGTAGAATCTACATACAAATCTTTACGTGTTTTAGACGGGAGCATCCAGCTAAAAAAGGATGGGTTTGGAAGTATCAGTTCTAAAATGTTGTTTTCTGACAGTCCATGGAAACTTTAGATAGAGTTGTTCTATTAGAATTATTACCAATAATAACAAATGGACGATTGATCATGGTCTGTAATATACTTATGAGTAATTCATGGCTTAAGCACCTGGGACTATGAACGTAGCAAATAATCTGGTTTAGTCCCATCAATTAACTTACCAGTGTCATCATCAAAATCAGACAGGACTGACTCAATTCCATCCTCACTGCTTGCTGACTGCTCCTGAAGTCTTCGAGGCAAGCTAGCAAGCCGCCCACTAAGGAATATTGGCTTCATGGGCATTTTGTAGATTTTGGCTAATAACTGAATTATCAAAAATATCAAATGTCAATCATATATTGGAAAAAGCTTCCCACTGGGTGTTAAAGAACAATAAAATTATATACCAGTACTAGAAAGGGGAGAGACAAACCAGAAAAGCTCCCACTGTATGAGTTTTAAAGTTGGTTGCTTGTGATTTGGCTTCATAAGGTAGCTCATAAGAGGCATTTATCTTAGGAAGCAGATGAAATAGCCTTCAATGGCATCAAAAGGGTAGAAGAAAAAACCCAATATGGATACATTTTAAGCATTTCCATTGCTTATGAGTTTTATAGACTTTTAGAAACCTACCAAGGGAACCACAAAACATTTCAAAAATTTTTGTCTGTGGGAGAAAGTGTTCTATGAGGGTCACTGAGCTGAGAGTCTGTGGCACCTGCATATCAGACTGAAGTCCCCTTCATCTGACCCCACATCAAAGAAACAGGGGGCAAATGGGGAAATAGAGGAATCCAGGGGCAAGGTCAGAGGTGAAAGTACCAGAAACAGAGCTAATAAACCACCCTGGGCTCTTTATTTCCCTCTCAGTGCTAAAGCCCAGCCCCCCCCACCCCCAGGGATCTCTGTTATTGGAACAAACTCCCAAGGATCCTTACTTGTATCATCACAAATTAAAAGTGTGCCCACTGTGTCCTTAATCTTCTAGAAATCAGGGCAACAGCTGCGAGCAAGATAGACAAAATTCCTGTTCTGTGGGCCTTACAATAATCCTTTCACAAATAAGAAATAATATTTTTGACCTTAATGTTTTGAAAGAAAGTAGGCAGGTGGCACTACGGGGAGGGACCAAAGTGGGTGGGGATTGTTGGCTAGGAGCTGGTAGATACCTAAGCCCTGGTCTCTCTGACAGGTGATGTGTCAGACGAGATCTGGAAGGTAAGGAGCATCTCACAGTGATCTGAGGAGGGACAATTCCAGGCAGAGGGAACAGCAGAGGCCCTGGGTGTGACAAGAGGGGTGTATTTGAGAGGCAACAAGTGAGTGTGGCAGGAGCACAGTGAGTGAGAGGAATGGATGTGAGGCAGAAAGGCAGCCGGGGTCATTGCATGGGCCTTTTGGAGGCAGCTGAGGAAGAAGCCAGGGCAGCGGGTTTCATGGGATCCCTGAGAAATGACAAGAGGCCCAGGGGCACAACCTGAGAACACAGGAGAAAAACTATTGGGAGTGGGTTTCGCTGAAGACTAGAGGAGAAACAGCTTCTAGGAGGGAGTAGGGTCTTGTTCCACTGGCATCTGACATGGTCAAGGACAGAGGATTACTAAATTTAGCACAATGAAGGTCTCTATTCACTTTGATAATACCTGATGTTTTACTGGATTTGTCCAGAGATCTTGACTGAACACATCCCTTTTTTTTATGTCTCTCTTCACTGTCTGCACCCCCACTGTCCACATTTTGGCACTTCAGGAAGATCTATGACCTCACGAATCCTCCCCACCCCACCCCCAGCCTGACACGAATATAGAGGTTATATGAGTATAAATGAGAAGTTTCCGAGGGCTCAGGATCCAATCGTGTGGTCTTGTATACTTTCATCAGTTTCTCTCCTTCATAGAAGGGGTGAGGACAAAATTTATACTCCAAATCTAAGCTCCCATCTCCTCTGAGACAGCAGAAAGGGTCTCTCTTTGCACTTCAGCAAAAGACCTCCACATGCATTCTGCTTTGCAAGCATCATCTGGGGCAGGTTCCAGGCCAGGGGCTCAGCATGAACATAGCACATACCTGAGAACAGCGCCTGAGGTAATCCAGGGCAGGGAGGCACAGGTCTGGGGACGAGGCGCCTGGTCCTGGGACACAGTCTCCAATCTCTTTACAGTCCACCTCCCCTGGGGCGGCACAGGGAGACAGAGACAAAGTTATCCTTGTTTATTTCCTTACAATAGAAGACCTACTTCTTCTCACAACATTAGTTTCCCAGTGTCTACTAAAATAAGGAAGAAAAAAGAAAAATTACTCCAAATGGTACAACCCTGAGAAAAATCCTTTTAGGAATTCCTCCCCGTTGCGTGTGTACATGTTAAACACAATTGGGGTCATACAGTACATCTTATTTTCTTGACATTAGTTTGTTTTGTAACTCCCCTTTTCACTAAACAATGAATACTTCACCCCTATTCTACCACAGTGCCTTCAGTGGCTGGGAAGTGTTCCTGGCCACACGGTAATTCACTTTCCCTGGGCCCCTGCCGTGGATGGTTTGACTTCTGAAGCTTTGATGAGGGTGATCGGGGAGATTAGCCCTGTGCTGGAAGGAAGCACAAGGCCCCTCTCTCTGGGTTTGAAAAAGGACCTCATTTGCTGCCAGTGCTCAGCACTAAATAGTGATGATAAATGAAAACTAGGGAAAGATTCTAAACATCTGGGGTTTGGGGAGAGAGACTACATACATAATTGAATTGAAACAATTTCTTTTTTTTTTTCTTTTCTGTACATATCTAGAGATTGAACAGATCCATAGAAGGCATCTATATTTGCTATAGGTAAACAGTAGTTGAGAATTATCATTTTTCTTCTCATGCAATGAACTTATTTCTATACTTTTAATAAAATCACTGCATAGTACTATAATTATCTTTAATTGTCTGTAATTGTAGCAACAAGCACCCGCCTCTGTGGGTAAACAGACATAATTACTAGGCATTAGTTACAATTCAGAATCAGACAAAGGAACATGTTTCTCCTTGAAACAAGAAAATAGAAATATTTCCAATGTTAGATTGGGGATTGGCAAACATTTTTTTTTTTTTTTGTACAGGGCCAGACAATAAGTACTGTAGGCTTGGCAGGTCCTTCTGTCTTTGTTGCAACTTCTCTACACTGTCACTGTATCATGAGAACAACCATAGACAAATGACCATGGCTGTGTTTCAATAAAACCATTTATAAAAACCACCAATGATCAGATTTGGTCTGTGGGCCATAGTTTGCCAACTCCTGGTTTAGATTAACAACACACCTTACAATGTAAAAACACAGACCCAACTCATGTTGAAACAGTCATGTAGGAATGGAAAATAAATTCACCTCCTGACCTGTTGATCACAGTGAGTGTTCCAAATTTGTTTTACTGAGGCTGCTGTTATACAGCTATGCAAATGGCGCCCCCTGGAGCCCGGGACAGTGAGCAGCCAGCATGTTCCCACTGACCCCAAGCCCCATGCAAATGTAATTCCAACTTCTAATTCACAGAAAAAAACAGGACCGATCTCTTTTAAATCTCTTCCATGTGTTCTAGCAAATAATCAAATCCAAAGGGATTTGTCACAGGAACTGGCTGTTTTCGACAAGTCCATCAGAAGTTGTGGGTAACCTGGTGACCAGCTACTTGTGATTGGTATCTGACACGGGAGGTAGTGTCACCGGACTGGGCCCTTAAGCTCTGGGGTCTGAGCTACCTCTGAGTAGTGGCGGAATTTAACTGAATTGTAGGACACCCAGGTGGTATCACAAAGAATTGCTTGGTGTGGGAAAAGCCGGTGTCGGTGTTGTGAGTGTGGCAGTAGTGTAAGAGTAAAAGCAAGACACACAGGAGGAATGACTTTTTCTTAAACAAGAACTGAATTTTCTACTCTCTAAAGCAAAGATTCATACTTTAAGGTCTTCTTACAATGACGATGCTAAATTATTTGGCTTCTATTTAACAGGGAGAAGAGTTTAAAAAAAAAATAAAATCTTCCTCTGTTGTTCAAAAGACATCTTCCTCTGCAGCCCAGGAGGTAAATTCGATAAGCGAGGGGCTGCCATGGTCGCCCTCAGCTCAGTTCTCTATTTCCAAGGGTATATGTAATAATACAATGAGTGTGTATGTATATATATATATATATATATATATATAGAATAGAATACAACAAGGATGGTCTACAGATCAGATCTGTGGCCTCCAGCCTCTGTCCTGAAACTTGCATTTTGTTCCTGCACCCCACCCCTCAAAAGGGGAACATGAATGAGGTCACCTAGCTTCTTTGTGGCTCCACTGTCTTTTACAAAAGAATTTCTCAATTATTTAGCAAAAATAGAAAAGAAGCTTATGACTCCTTTATTTTCCTTATTTAAAAGGTCCTTGGGCTCTGAGGCAATGAGCACTTCATGGTGAAATTCTCAAAACTTTAAGACTTATGTTTCTTCTAAATTTGTGTTTTAACTGCCTCTCTTTTCCCTTTCCCCTTTCAATCCAGAAAAACTCATGCTACATAAAAATCTGCTTCAGCAGGTCATGCTGGGTAACAAGACTCTATTTTGTTAAAGTATTCCTAAATTAAGCATAAAATCAGCTAGGTATTTCCTGAAATCTCTGAGGCCTCAAAGAAGGAGAACTATTAAACTCTAAACATTTTTTTTTTTTTTACCATTAATAAGGCCTTGGGGGAGGCACTCTTAATTTGTGATTAGGAGCTGGGACCTCAACCTCAGTTTGCTAATTATGCAACACTGAGGAGAATAGTTTCCTGCATAAGGACAGCTATTGAATATAATGCTACTAAGATTTAAAAAAAAAATTGAAATAAAACATATAGATTGAAAACATGCTTCGTTACAACATTATTCCATACACACAATGGGAACTATCAGCCCTGGACAAAAGCCCAGGCTGCTGTTACCGTACGTTTTCTGCTTCCGAGTACACAACGCACGGCTGCCTCTATCCCCGGATGCTAGCTTGTTCAAGGCTGTTGGCGGGCCTGTCTCCAGGACTTTCCACGCAAAGCCCCGTAGTGAAGCGTCCCCAGCTGTCACAAGGAGTGAAAGTACAGCTCTACTTACCTAATCCTTTGACAAACTTCATAAGGCACATGATGTAACTAGTGGCTGCGTTAGCAAAGACCTGGATGTTATCAGTATTGAGAAAAGCTTCAAACACATCAAATACTGGAGCTTGGCCTTTTCCTGTAGGAGGAAGATGGTAGATATTTAAGTCTCTATCCCTCAGGTTGCCCATATTTCAAGTACTTTCCACGTGACCTTAGAAAAAAAATCAGCTGGAGAAAAGCCAGGGCCTTTTGAACTGACAACTGGCTTGGCTCCAATGTTGTCCTTCTCAGCTTTGCCTGCAGAGGGAGCTGCAGGAAGGCGAAGAAAAGAGCTCAGTAGAGAGATCAAGGCAAAGCTGGGTGAATGCTGGGCTAAGGAGATAGGGCAGTGAAACATGTGGGCCTCTGGAATTCTCCTGCACACATTACTATAAGGAAGGGAGGGTTTGGATAAATCCCTGATGGTACATACTAATTTCTTCATACCTGTGCCAAAAAGAATTAACATAAAAGGCCTGAGACTGCTATCCTTAGAAAGACCTGCTCAAAAGGTTGGCCCTTGGCTAGCTTTTGAGAACCTGGCCCTCAGAATATTCCCAGGAAATGGTTAACTGATAGGTGTTAGTCACTGTGCCTAGACTTGGTGCAAGCAATGCGAACACCTGCTTTTCCCTCGGAGCGTCTGGAATTTTGGTATGTGCTAAGCAGAGGATACCGACGTGACAAGCCCTCTGATGGGTCTCTAGTGGGCTTCACTGGGCAGAAACATTACACACATGCTGGGGCTTTTTCATTGCTGGGGTAAGAGTGTGCTCCCTTGGACCCATCATGGGAGGGTGAGAGCACAAGGAAGCTTCACAGGGATTCCTACAGCTTCTGTGGTTCTACAGATTCCAGCTGGTTCTTAACATGCTGCCATCGTAAATCTTAGCTGTGAGCCATGTAATAAATTTAGCATGACTATATGCTGAGTCCCTGAGTCCTCCTGGTGGGTCTCTGAATGTAGGAGTGGGTTGGGCACCTCTGACACACCCCTGGTTACTTGGGCATGCTTTATGGGTGCCCATCCATTTCCAGCTAGACACAATCTCCCTAATTCGGAGTCCTCTGTGTTATGATAGCTTTCTGCTTCTTACTAGCAAGTGGATACCATCTCTTTTTAGCTTTAGGAGTAAACTCAATATAGATAAGTGGCACAAAAGGAAGTCCCTCAGCCTTTTGTCTAATCTGTCAATAAGAGCAGGACCTGACTGATAATGCTCAGGGCTCTTAGCCTACTTCCAGAACTCAGAACTTGTGTCCCTGATCCACCAGATCATTTCCTGCCAATAAACCATAGCTGGAAGTTCGTCTTCTCTATTGTCTAATTGCTTCTGATAGCAGGGAACTTGGCCTAAAGAAAGAACTACTGCTCTATAGCAGGGAAGTCCAACATTTTGGCTTCCTTGGGACACATTGGGAGAGTAAGAATTGTCTTGGACCACACATAAAACACATTAACACTAACAATAGCTGATGAACTAAAAAAAAAAATAAAAATCTTATAATGTTTTAAGAAAGTTTATGAATTTCTGTTGGGCCATATTCAAAGCTTTCCCGGGCCACGTGCGGTCTATATAGCAAGCATCAGCCACACATCCTTCCCATTATCACCACTGCTATTCAAGTCTTTGCCATAGCAATTAGGTAAGAAAAAGAATACAAGACATCCAAATCGGAAAGGAAGAAGTATAATTGTTTCTGTTTGCAGATGACATGATCTTATATATAGAAAATGTGAAGAGACTCTACCTTTTATCTGTTAAAACAAATAAACAAACTCCATAAAGTGTCAGGATATAACAACAACACACAATCTTACCCATGGAGTAATCACCAACCAGATACTCCTTCACCTCAGACTTGTTCCCGCTGTGCACTGTTTCCAGGGCACTGAATAAGGGCCTCCATCCTGACTGGATTTGGGTGGAACACACTTCAACCAGCTCACCAATGGATGTGACAACCTGGAAGAGAGGCAAAGGAGGTGGTGCTTAAAGCCCTTTTCTTAAAAGAAGCAGGAGAATTTCTGGGGAGGGTGATGTACTTCTTTGCTTCCTATTTCTGGGTCAATTTTAGTGAGAGAGAGAAAACAGAACCCAGACAAACTTGAGCAAAATTTTTTTGAATAAGCAGCCATCTTGCATTAATGTGCATTTTACTAACCACTAATGTTGCTGAGCAACTTTTCATATGCTTATTAGAAATGTGTAAATATTTTGCTGTGTTCTAGATTGTGTTTCTTTGTCTTCTTGGCATTGTCTTTCTATTTTTAGAGTTCTTTATGAATTCCTCAGAAAGACTGAAGTCCTTTCTGAGATCTATAATTTTGCAAATATTTGTTCATTGCCTTGGGCTTGTCTTTTTTTTTTAATTTTTTAATGGTGTGTGAAAAGCAAAAATTTTAAATTTTGATGAAGTCCAATTCATTTAATTGTTTTTTTGGATGTGTGATTGTGTTAATCAGCAAACGGTGGCAGGATGTTTGGGAACTGCACAAAATCTGGGCTGCCTCATGAATTTACATGTCATCCTTCCATCCGGGCCTTGCTAATCTCTGTTTGTTCCAACTTTAGTACATATGCTGCTGAAGTGAGCACCATCCATTTTTCTTTTTATGGATCATGCTGGTGTAATTTCTAAGAAATCTTTGCCTAACCCAGGGTCTCAAAAACTGTCTCCTATACTTCCTTTTAGAAACTGTTATAGTTTTTTGCTTTTATATTTAAATCTATAACTCATATTGAGTTATTTTTTGTGTATGATGAGAGGTGAAAGTGTAGACCATTTTGGTTGTACATGTTCAAGTCCTATTTGCTGAAAATAATATTCTCCCTCTATTGAATCATAGTGGCATCTTTGTTAAAAATCAATTGAGCATAACTGTGAGAGTTTATTTCCATACTCTCTATTTAGTCCCATTGATCTATAGGTCTAGCCACACACCAATACCACACTGGGCCGATGACTGAAGCTTTTTAATCAGGTTGTATAAATTCTACAAATTTGTTCTTCTTTTTTCAATTTGTTTTCTCTGTTTTTGATCTTTTGCTTTTGTACATAAATTTGAGAATCACTTTGCCAATTTCTTTTAAAGATCCCCTTAAATTTTAATGAGAATTGCACTGAATCTGTATATCAATTTGGGGAAATTTGCTATGGAAAAACATTGAGTCTTTCAATCCATGAAGAGAGTATATATCACAATTTATTTAAATTTACTTTAGTTGGGGAAGCCAGGATGGCTCAGTGGGTTAAGTGCTCACTTTGCAGCGCCGGGGACCTAGGATCGAATCCCGACCCCGGCCTGTGCAGACCCATGTGCTGAACTGGGAACTCCCCCAGTTCAGTTCTCTCTCTGTCTCTGTAGCTCTCTCTCTCTCTCTCTCTCTCTCTCTCTCTCAAAACAATTAAAAAAAAATTAAATTTACTTTAGTTTTCTTAGCAATGTTTTGTAGTTGTGAATGTATGGGTCTTGAACTTCTTTTGCTAAGTTTATTCCTAAATTTTGTTGCTTCTGTATGGTGCCTGTGCAGTTTCCCAGACCACCAAGGTGGTGCAATTTCATGCATTGACCCCATAGAAGAGCTATCTTGTAATTTTAATCCTAGAGAGTTACTTTTTCTCTCCAATAAGGAGCCACTGTTAGAAAGAGGGTGATAGTTTCTTATGAGGGTGGTACCTGAGTTCATTTCTATTTCAACCTTGGCCTAAGTGCACAGTAATTTTTATAAAGTTTGTACTGAGATTTCTCTCCTGTTCTTGTGGCCTTCAGAATGTGACAGCAGTACTCAACTTCGCGTGATGACAAATTCTCACAGCAAAAAAACGTCTTAGAGCCCTGTTTACCTTTCTGGCTTCCCATTGTTACTTAGTTTTTGGCATCTTAGTATTCCTTACTTTATTGCCTGAGTATCAACATATTTAAAAGAAATTTGTAAATCTTTAACACTTTTTGATTTCACAGAAAGGATCCATGTTCCTAGACCACCATCATGTTACTTGTGAAGTCCCTAGTTAGTTTCTTTACCATTTGTCTCCGAGTGGTGGGTATGGTGGTGGTTAAGAGTATTCGCTGGGTATAAGACTTTAGATCAGCATAGCCCAACTGCTTAGGCTCAAATCCCAGCAGCTCCAGCAAATGCTGATCAAGTATCCTTAGTTAATTGGCGTAACCTTCCTTTGTCACAGATGCTACATAGCGTTATTGAAAAGATGAACTATGTGAAGGTAAAAGGACCATGCCTGACATGGCATTCAATAAGAGCTAGTTTCATGATGATGATGCTGATTGTCATTACACACTGACCTGGTCTTGGACATCCTCATCACACAACTCCAGTTGCATAATATGCTCAAAGGGTCGGAAGAGGGCTTCATTAAAGTGAAAATGTGGTGGCTCATTCCAGTCAGTGAGAACTTCTGTCAGTATATCATGGATGAAGGAAATGGCCTTCTGAGACACGTGTCTTTCCTTATGGCAGGCAGCCTGGACAATTTATGACAGGGGAGAATACCGTCAGGGCTTTAGGCAAGAAAGAATCTGGTGTCTGAAGGTTTTGCTAACCCAACTAATCGTAGGGAAGTGAAAGCAGCAATTCTGTTAAGAGTAAAAAATAATTCAAGGGGTACATATAGATGAATAGCACATTAAACCGCATTTTGAATAATTTAACCAACCTCTAATTTCACTTTAATATTTCTAAAAAATAAAAAGTTTCTAGTAATATTCTTTTCTTCTGTAACATGACAGTTTTCTCAAGTAGTATAGAATGTGCTGACTATAAAGATACGAGAGTGTTTACTTGTAGTTTACTTGTAGTTTTTCTTGTTTCTTGAGATAGGCCTGTAATGATATAAATTTCCCTCTTAATTCTGCTTTTGCTGTGTCCCAGAAATTCTGGTACGTCGTGTTTTCATTGTCATTCGTTTCTACAAATGTTTTAATCTCTTGTTTAATTTCCTCTTTGATCCAGCTATTTTTTAATAGCATGTTGTTCAATCTCCACATATATGTGGTTCTCTCTGCACTTGATCTTTTGCAATTGATCTCAAGTTTCAACGCTTTGTGGTC